>OX421393.1:15000-222500 GCA_949126905.1 Amorpha juglandis
AACCTAACCTAACCTAACCTAACCTAACCTAACCTAACCTAACCTAACCTAACCTAACCTAACCTAACCTAACCTAACCTAACCTAACCTAACCTAACCTAACCTAACCTAACCTAACCTAACCTAACCTAACCTAACCTAACCTAACCTAACCTAACCTAACCTAACCTAACCTAACCTAACCTAACCTAACCTAACCTAACCTAACCTAACCTAACCTAACCTAACCTAACCTAACCTAACCTAACCTAACCTAACCTAACCTAACCTAACCTAACCTAACCTAACCTAACCTAACCTAACCTAACCTAACCTAACCTAACCTAACCTAACCTAACCTAACCTAACCTAACCTAACCTAACCTAACCTAACCTAACCTAACCTAACCTAACCTAACCTAACCTAACCTAACCTAACCTAACCTAACCTAACCTAACCTAACCTAACCTAACCTAACCTAACCTAACCTAACCTAACCTAACCTAACCTAACCTAACCTAACCTAACCTAACCTAACCTAACCTAACCTAACCTAACCTAACCTAACCTAACCTAACCTAACCTAACCTAACCTAACCTAACCTAACCTAACCTAACCTAACCTAACCTAACCTAACCTAACCTAACCTAACCTAACCTAACCTAACCTAACCTAACCTAACCTAACCTAACCTAACCTAACCTAACCTAACCTAACCTAACCTAACCTAACCTAACCTAACCTAACCTAACCTAACCTAACCTAACCTAACCTAACCTAACCTAACCTAACCTAACCTAACCTAACCTAACCTAACCTAACCTAACCTAACCTAACCTAACCTAACCTAACCTAACCTAACCTAACCTAACCTAACCTAACCTAACCTAACCTAACCTAACCTAACCTAACCTAACCTAACCTAACCTAACCTAACCTAACCTAACCTAACCTAACCTAACCTAACCTAACCTAACCTAACCTAACCTAACCTAACCTAACCTAACCTAACCTAACCTAACCTAACCTAACCTAACCTAACCTAACCTAACCTAACCTAACCTAACCTAACCTAACCTAACCTAACCTAACCTAACCTAACCTAACCTAACCTAACCTAACCTAACCTAACCTAACCTAACCTAACCTAACCTAACCTAACCTAACCTAACCTAACCTAACCTAACCTAACCTAACCTAACCTAACCTAACCTAACCTAACCTAACCTAACCTAACCTAACCTAACCTAACCTAACCTAACCTAACCTAACCTAACCTAACCTAACCTAACCTAACCTAACCTAACCTAACCTAACCTAACCTAACCTAACCTAACCTAACCTAACCTAACCTAACCTAACCTAACCTAACCTAACCTAACCTAACCTAACCTAACCTAACCTAACCTAACCTAACCTAACCTAACCTAACCTAACCTAACCTAACCTAACCTAACCTAACCTAACCTAACCTAACCTAACCTAACCTAACCTAACCTAACCTAACCTAACCTAACCTAACCTAACCTAACCTAACCTAACCTAACCTAACCTAACCTAACCTAACCTAACCTAACCTAACCTAACCTAACCTAACCTAACCTAACCTAACCTAACCTAACCTAACCTAACCTAACCTAACCTAACCTAACCTAACCTAACCTAACCTAACCTAACCTAACCTAACCTAACCTAACCTAACCTAACCTAACCTAACCTAACCTAACCTAACCTAACCTAACCTAACCTAACCTAACCTAACCTAACCTAACCTAACCTAACCTAACCTAACCTAACCTAACCTAACCTAACCTAACCTAACCTAACCTAACCTAACCTAACCTAACCTAACCTAACCTAACCTAACCATACAACATTTTCGAAAATTTTACAAGTCCCTATTGACATATACACATAGTGTTTGGTATCGATCTGTTCGTTTCGACGGCGCGCGTGCGGCTGTGCCGAAATTTTATATACGTTATATACAAAATTATATACTTAGGACAGATTTTCTCAATTTTTACATAAAATTGTCATTTTTGACCAAATTTTTCCAAAATTATCCAAGGTTTTGTTGATATTTCTGCGTTGATACATCCCCCCCATCAGTCCGGTGCGTTCGGTGTGGTTTTTACCGCATCTGAAACATAAAAATTACATATTATTAATAAAAATATACATTTTTTCACACATTTTCTTAAATATTTTCCAAATTATCCGACCGATTTTTCCAAAAATCATTTCATTCGGACCCCCCGTGGGCCCCCGAGCCGACCCGTGCGAAAGCGCGCCCAAAATCAACAAGAAAAGTCAAAAATCTTCAAAACATACATTTTCTTTGTAATCGGCTAACACCCGAGTTTACCTAAGCTCTGCAGAACGATCAAAATTTCATACAACATTTTCGAAAATTTTACAAGTCCCTATTGACATATACACATAGTGTTTGGTATCGATCTGTTCGTTTCGACGGCGCGCGTGCGGCTGTGCCGAAATTTTATATACGTTATATACAAAATTATATACTTAGGACAGATTTTCTCAATTTTTACATAAAATTGTCATTTTTGACCAAATTTTTCCAAAATTATCCAAGGTTTTGTTGATATTTCTGCGTTGATACATCCCCCCCATCAGTCCGGTGCGTTCGGTGTGGTTTTTACCGCATCTGAAACATAAAAATTACATATTATTAATAAAAATATACATTTTTTCACACATTTTCTTAAATATTTTCCAAATTATCCGACCGATTTTTCCAAAAATCATTTCATTCGGACCCCCCGTAGGCCCCCGAGCCGACCCGTGCGAAAATTTTGCCCCCCTACCCACCCAGATTTTCTCAGCTATATTAATTGGGAAAAATATTTCTATAGCGCGATGCAGGATTTTCTACGAATCCTGCAAAAATAAAAATTTTGTTTGTATTCGAGAAAAACCGTACACTAGCAGATAAGGGACCATAAAATAACCATTATATTATATATTTTAGACGATTTTATATGTGAATGACTATTATTTATACCAAAATATTTTAAAAAATTTTAATTTCTATTTTCATTTTAATTGTTATTTGACTACTTGAGGACATTATACACCCTCAAGTAAAACATTGTTTTAACGTATTTTATATACATTTTGACGCGTACCCCATAAATAATGTTTAGGACACCGTCCAAGAGAGGCGCAGCCAGACCGCTGTCGCCGGAGTCCAGCCCAGAAGAGCCAGCCAGGGCATCGGTCGCGCAGGCTCGGCTTAGCATTGAGTCAAAGCTCAACAGCCCAGACCCAAAGCCAGTCGAGCAGGCGCGGGCGATGCCCAAGGCGAGACCAAAAGGCTCTTTCAAAGACAGAACAACGGAGGCCGCCAGCCGATTGAACAGGATCCGAATGTCAATCAACATGAGTCGCAACACGAAAACCGAGTTGAAAAACGAAATAATAGAATCGGCGTTGCGACTCATGCAGCTGGTGAAGGACGCGGAAGAGGGCCGGAGGTATAAAGGACAAGAAGACACGAAAGGAACGCAAACGGAGAGGGAAGAGAACATTTCAGTAACAACAACAGAGGGAAGTGGAACGACAGAAGGATTAAACAAGGAACTAAATGGAAAACTGGAACAACACCTAAGAGCGCTGGAAGACACAAGGAAGGAAATGGAAAGAATGAGAGAAGAAATGAGTAGGCACCGCGAGGAGTTTACGTCCCAGAGGACGTACGCGAGTGCTGTTGCCGGTCCCCCCCGAGGTAAAATACCCGAGGTGGCTACGGCATTGCACTCAATAGTGGTGACCTCAAAAGACGACACGGAGAAGGGAGACGAGGTGATGGAGAAGGTGAAAAAGGCCGTGAGAGCGAAGGAAGAGGGACTAAGAATAGACAGCATAAGAAAGGCCAAAGATGGAAAGATTATCTTGGGATGTCACGACAAACAGGAACTGGAAAAAATTAGAACAAACATACAAAAACATGAAAAGAACCTAAATGTCGATGACATCAAAAATAAGGACCCTCTTGTTGTTGTTAAATACGTGATGAGTTGCCATACCGATCAAGACATCATAAACGCCATCCTAAAACAGAACGGTCACCTATTGGACAAGGTGGACAGTGAGAAGCAGAGGATGGAGGTCACCTTCAGGAAGAGAACGAGGAACCCACTGCTGGCCCATGTCGTCTTGCGAGTTTCGCCCCAAATCTGGAGTATCTTTACAGATACCGGCGCAGTGTTTGTGGACGTCCAGAGGGTCAGGGTAGAAGATCAGTCCCCGCTTGTCCAGTGCTCAAAATGTTTGGGTTATGGACACGGGAGACGTTTCTGCCACGCCCCTCTGGAGGCCTGCAGTCACTGCGGCGGGCCGCATAAAAGATCGGAATGTGCGGATTGGCTTGCAGCAAAACCATCGGTTTGCTGCAATTGCCAAAGGGCGAAGCTTGCGGACGTGAGCCACAATGCCTACAGTGAGGTCTGTCCAATAAGGCGTAAATGGGACACGTTAGCTAGATCTAGCATAGCATACTGTTAAGGATGAGCGCAGGAACATCGGATGGCATTTCGAGCACACCTTGGCCAACAAAAGAAAAGTAAAACAGTTATTGGTCGCTGCAAAAACTATAAGATTTCAAAAGGGAACGGCAAGGTTGCGTTGGCGCTACCTTTTGAAGGCGGACCAACAGAAGAAAGTCGAGGATGAGTCAAAAGAAGGAATAAAAAAGGATTGAATGGTACTAAAATACATAATATGGAATTATGTAATGATAGTACGAGGCAGGAAGGTGATGTATGTGACAGGAAGAAAGGAAATAAAAGGGAATTAAGGAAAAGTGCCAATAAACTGTAGCCAGGAAACGTCGGACCATCACGAATGACAAGGAAAATTGGAAGAGCAAGACACAACGGATAGTTCATAGGAATGTACATATATAAAACGGATAGAAGGAAGGAACATTTGATATAATTAAAAATAATGATAATAATAATATATATAATAGTACTAAATAATAATAAACAATATAGATAATAATAAATTAAATAATAATATAACCAATAATAAATAATAATAATAATAAATAATATAATCAATAATAATAATAAATAATAATATAACCAATAATAAATAATAATAAATAATTAAATAATATAAACAATAATAATAATAAATAAATAAATAAACCAAAGAACCAAAATCAAGTTAAAGGACAAACAAGATTATATGTACAAGATGTAGGGAATTAGGAGTAAAAATGGAACACTGAGCGAAAACTCAAAAAATAAATAAAAATATCGGATATACAAGGGCCTTGACACACATCAGGGGTACGAGAGTGGGGCACAAAGCCCCACAATAAAAAAAAAAAAAAAAAAAAAAAAAAAACCTAACCTAACCTAACCTAACCTAACCTAACCTAACCTAACCTAACCTAACCTAACCTAACCTAACCTAACCTTACCTAACCTAACCTAACCTAACCTAACCTAACCTAACCTAACCTAACCTAACCTAACCTAACCTAACCTAACCTAACCTAACCTAACCTAACCTAACCTAACCTAACCTAACCTAACCTAACCAGTCGCACTCCGAACGCGGTCGGAGTCGGATCATTTTTGAGTCGCTCCGCGCTAAAAAATTCCGGAAAATTAGTAAAAGTGAGTGTACATACAAGTGTGATACATCAAAACGTGCGTATCAAAAAGGCCTATCCAACCGGCCTACTTGTGTATCTGTGCGACATTTTTTGAAAGTACAAAGTGGAAAAAACCAAGTTTGTGAAAGTTTTTTGGGTCTAGCTCGGTCAAACGATCGACGACCCCCAAATTTTTTTGTGCGGCCACCAAGTCCTCGTCGAGCCCTATCCAACGGTACATCACGTTCCGCGCGGTCACTTATAGTTTCGTGGCAAAAGCCAAAAAAACAAGTGGCCACGTGGCACGTGCACCGTGATCCAGGGCTCCGGGGACAAATTTGACGACGCAGCGGGCTGCGCACCGTTGCGGCCATAGGGGAGGCACTTCGCCCCACACCATAACACCAGTTTTGACGGCGCTGGGAGCAAAAAACCGGATTTTCGGGAAAATTTCCATCAGTTTTTTGGCTCTAAGTCCGCGAAACGATCTGTGACCCTATCATCTGTTGTCACCATCGCCAAGCCCCCGCCGAGACGCGTCTAACGACACCCTACAACCTCGGCGGGCGTTGGTAGTTTCGCGGCTTAGGGCAAAAAAACAAGTTCCCGGAAATCACGTGTTCCAAGATCCGGGAGTGCGAGCGAAACTTGGAGTACCAGGATCGGAGCGTTCCATCAGGGACAAACCGGAGGCAGTTGAAGATCTACCACCTCAAGTACAAAATTCTAGAATTGTAAGTGTTTTTGTAAAATTTTATCGGTTTTTTGGGATTATTGTTCCCGGAAGTGGGGGTAGACCACTTCTAATAATACCATCTGAAGCGCATTACTGAGTTATACCCTCATTTTAAATTTCGGGACGATAACCTAAAAAATCGATTTTTACGGGCCTAAAAACCCGGAAAATTTGTAAATTTTTAAATATTTAAATATCTCCAAAACTATTAGACTTAGGAAAAAACTAGCCTCAGATTTAAAATCCCAACGTAGTTGGGATTTTTAACCAAATTGTAAATTTTATTCCCTACAATAAACAATTAAAATCTCCCCCCCCCCAAAAATATTTTTCAAAAAATTTTGGCTTCAAAATTCTCCAAACCCCTCTAATACCATTATATACCATTAACCCGTCACCCCTACCCCATTTTTGGCACAAAAATTTTTTACAAAAAATTCAGTAAAGTCTTCATAAAAACCGACTGCAGCTACTCTTGTAATAGATACTTTAGCTGCCGGTACTCTTTAGTTATTAGGAATACGAAATTTCCGAAAACTTCGGATATTATTTTGTAACGTCAAAAACGACGGATAAAGATTGCTGAGATCAAGACGAACAAAACGAGCCCAAACTCGGGCAAATTCGGCCAAAAATCGACCGAGAAACGAAGAAACTACCACATCCAGCCGCCATCTTGGAAAAATTAGGATCGTTATAACTCGGCGATCCTTTGGCCGAGTCTGCCCGTGTTTGGGTTTGTTAGTATCGTCACGTAGAGGCCCGACTTTCTAGGTGCTCTACGTAGAGATCTAGGGCTCTACTTTTTTTTTTTTCTCTCTGACAAAAATTTTTTTTGAATTTTATTATTTTATATATTTAAGACAAACATTGTATATAGTTTAAGACCAGCAGACGTGTTAGACACGTACTGCGTACGACGTCCTGGAGACGGAAATACAAACAGACACACGGACAAGCGCATATACCGCGCGAGCTGTTTCCGTGACCCTAGCGTGTAAGGTTGTTGACTCCTACAAGCCCTATACACTTGTAGGAACTTTAGAGTAGGAACCCATTGACGCATTCCCCTAGTATCCTAACTACAATGTTTGGTTTTCGCACCCCGGCGAAAGGAATGAAGCCTTGTAACGTACCCGAGGACGCGAGTCCCGTGGAGCCCTCGGGGGTAAAGGTCGCGGAGGCCCGGCGAAGCCTGGAAGCTCAGATTGAAAAATCTGAGCAGACTGGCGTCGCGGGGCCATCCGGGCTTAAGCCCAAGAAGGCTTCAACGGAGGCGAAGGGTACCGGCAAGAAGACTCCAACCCCAATCCCAGCATCAGCTATATCCCCTGCCCCAAAAACGCCATCACCACCACGGCAAATTGGGAAGGGAAATAGGATCGCCGAGGCGAGATCATGTCTCGCCAAAATAAAAAGTCAGATTGGTATCAGTAGAAACCTAAAAACTGAGATCAAACATGATGTGATCGAGGCAGCTGAGAGGCTGTATAACATCGTGAAAGAGGGTGAAATGGGGAAGGGACAAGAAGGAAAAGGAGAGGGACCTAAAAAACCACCTGGACCTGCAGAAAAGGAAATCGAGATTGAGAGGAAGAATGAGGGACACGAGAAGAACATCCTAAGAAAGATGGAAGAGCATAGCGCAATGCTCAGAAAAAATAAAGAAGAGATGGAAAAAATCAGTGAGGAAATTAGAAAACACAGAGAGGAATGGAAAGAGGACAAGGAGAAAAGATCTTACGCAAGCGTGGCGACTGGCCCGCGGGTGAGAGAGCAGAGAGATGCAGAAATGCACTCGATTGTGATCACAGCCGCGGACCAGACTGCCACAGGCGAGGAGATCTACGAGAAGATCAGAGGCACCCTCAATGCCAGGGAAGAAGGCCTCAAAATCGACAATATTAGGAAGGCCAAAGACAGAAAGATCATCGTGGGATGCAGGTCCAAGGAGGAGCTAGGAAAAATTAAAGAACGAATTAGGACAGCGGGGAAAGACCTAAACCTCGAAGAAATGAGGAACAAGGAGCCGATGCTCCTTTTAAGGGATGTCCTTAAATATAACAAGGACGAAGAAATAGCTCAAGCCATACTTGTCCAGAACAAGCACCTGCTGGAGGGAGTGAGCGTGGACAGCTCAAAGCTGAAAGTGAAATTTCGGCGGAGAGCCAGAAACCCGCTCACTTCCCACGTGGCGATACAGGTGCCACCGAAAGTATGGCGGCGGCTATTGGACGCGGGCTCAGTGCACATCGATGTGCAAAGAGTCAGGGTTGAGGACCAGTCTCCCCTGATACAGTGTTCGCGCTGCCTGGGCTATGGGCATGGGAGGCGATTCTGCCGCGAACAGGAGGACGCCTGCAGTCATTGCGGGGGAGGCCACCACCGGTCGGAATGCGCCGACTGGCTGGCAAAGGCACCCCCGTCGTGCTGCAATTGCGCGAAGGCTCGGTTCGGGGCAGCGGAGCACAATGCTTTTAGTCCAGAGTGCCCCGTGAGGAGGAAGTGGGAGGCCCTGGCGCGATCCACAGTAGCATATTGCTAAGGTGGACCCCAGGAACCCAGATCAGACTGACTCCCCAACAGGCGCAGCGCCGATCCTCGTAGCTCAGGCCAACCTGCAGAGGAAACAACTGGCAACAGTTGAGTTCCTCCTGGAGGCCAAAAAGCGGAAGATCGACGTTGCGTTGCTCCAGGAGCCATACGTGGGGGGACAAGGTAGGGTGAGAGACCATCGCGGAGTGAGGATTTTCCAGGGAACCAATGGACAGGGGGAACCCGTCAAGTCGGCGGTGGCAGTGCTCAACGACGACTTGACGGTGACCCAATCACCATCACCACAACCAACATCACAGTGGTGAAAATCCTAATGGGAACTCGCGAAGTGGTGGTCATCTCATTCTACTTTGAACCGGACAAGCCCATAGGGCCATACTTGGAGCAGTTGGGGAATATAGTTGAAAAACTGGGTCCTAACCGAATCCTCGCGGGGGGCGACACCAATGCGAAAAGCATTTGGTGGAGCAGCGCGGAGACTGACGGCAGGGGAGAAGAAATGGCCGGCATGCTTGCGCAATACGGATTGCAGGTGCTCAATGACGGCCAGGCTCCCACCTTCGAAACGGTGAGAGGAGGTAAACTTCTCAAAAGCCACATCGACATCACGGCATGCACGGAGGACATCCTGGAACTGGTGACGGACTGGAGGGTGGACGACACCATGGCGAGCTCGGACCACAACGCGATCACGTTCACAATTGTTAGATCTAAACCGAAATACAACAGACAGGCCCAAAAAACTACCAGGAAGTACAAAACAAAAAAGGCCAATTGGGAAAATTTTAATTCAAAATTGGAACAATTAATGGTAAATAAAAATTTGGTAACAGCTGAAACAAACAAAATTAAAAACAAAACAGAACTAGATAAAACAGTAAATGACTACATAAACATAGTGACAGAAACCTGCGAAAAAACCATCCCGTTAATAAAGATCAAGAACAATATGAACGTGCCGTGGTGGTCCGGGGAACTCGCCAGGATGAGACAGGAAACCATCACCAGGAGAAGGAGGATCCGATGTGCAGCGCCGATTCGAAGAGCCAAGGTCGTAGGAGAGTACCTGCAATCAAAAGAGAAGTATGAAAAAGCAGCAAAAGAGGCACAAATTTCCAGCTGGAAAGAATTTTGCAGCAAACAAGACCGAGAAAGCATCTGGGAAGGCGCATACAGAGCGATTGGAAAAATGTCCAAAAGGCACGAAGACATGCCGCTGGTCAGCGAGGGAGCAACCCTGACCGCGAATGAGTCGGCAAAGCTATTGGCAGTAACCTTCTACCCAGAAGACGACCAGAAGGAGGATAACGCAGACCATCAGCGTATAAGAAGAATGGCCGCATCGGTAAATGGCGAAGTCAATGCTGAGCACCTTGACCCGCCATTTACACTGGACGAACTATATGCGGCCACAAACAGCTTCAATCCCAAGAAAGCCCCGGGAGCAGACGGCCTAACGGCCGACATCTGTAAGCAAGCCATAGATAAGTACCCAGAATTGTACCTATCGCTGGCAAATAAGTGCCTGGAACTCGGCCACTTCCCTACGATCTGGAAGGAAGCGACGGTGGTAGTCCTCCGAAAGCCTGCTAAGGAGGACTACACCAGTGCAAAGTCGTATAGGCCGATAGGACTATTGCCGGTGATGGGGAAGATACTGGAGAAGATGGTGGTGGGCCGAGTGAGGTGGCATCTTCACCCTAGGACAAACCCCCGACAGTTTGGCTTTATGCCACAGCGCAGCACCGAGGACTCCCTCTATGTCCTAATGAAACATATTAGAGAGAAGTTAGCAGAGAAGAAAATTATAGTTATCATCTCATTGGACATAGAGGGAGCCTTCGATAGCGCCTGGTGGCCTGCCATTAGAGTCAGACTGTCGGAGGAAGGATGCCCGATCAACATCAGGAGGGTGATTGACAGCTACCTCGAGAGCAGGTTAATCCGACTGAGGTACTCCGGTGAAGAGTATGCAAGATGGACCTCCAAGGGATGTGTGCAGGGCTCCATTGGGGGTCCAACTTTCTGGAACCTGCTCCTCGACCCACTGCTATCAGAGCTTGATAGACGGGGCAGTTACTGCCAAGCCTTTGCCGACGACGTCGTGCTAGTATTCGATGGCCATCAGATGGGAGAAATTCAGAAACAGGCCAATGAAACACTGGCCTGCGTGAGGGATTGGGGAATCAGAAACAAGCTCAAATTTGCGCCGCATAAAACGCAAGCGATGGTCGTGACGAAAAAGCTTAAGTATGATTCCCCAATCCTCCACATGGGTGGTGTTGACATTGGCCTGGTAAAGCAAATGAAGCTCCTGGGAGTAACCCTGGACAGCGGGCTTACTTTCAACGCCCACGTGGCGAATGTATGCAGGAAGGCGGTCGCCTTTTATAGGCAATTGTCCGGTGCAGCTCGGCTACAGTGGGGACTGGGCCCCGAGCTTATAAAATTGTTATATAGGGCTGTGGTGGAGCCAACAATTTTATACGCAGCTAGCGTATGGGCCCCGGCCACACGCAAGCTGGGCGTACGAAAGCAGCTCGCGATGGTGCAACGTGGCTTCGCGCAGAAGCTTGCGAAGGCCTACAGGACCGTTTCATTGAACTCGGCCCTACTGCTCGCCGGGATTTTGCCCTTGGACATCCGTATCAGGGAGAATGCCTCCCTGTACGAGATTAAAAAGGGCTACTCTCGGCGGGTAGTGGGAGACCGGGACGTGGAACGGCCTGTGGCCTTCGATAAGCTGGATCATCCAGCGCGACGCGGCACGGTAAAATACCGGTGCCTGGTGGACGATGCAGAACTGAACCAGGTCGTAAACCACGGCCGTGTGTTTTACACAGACGGCAGTAAGATTAAGGGCAAGGTCGGAGCGGCGATCTCCATCTGGGAGGACGCCGCCGAGACCAAAACCAAAAAACTCAAGCTGGAACAGTACTGCACCGTCTACCAGGCAGAGCTGCTGGCCCTCCACAGGGCTGTACGTGAGGCAGTGGCGTGCGGGGCGGCTCAGTGCAGCATCCTAAGCGACTCGAGGGCGGCGCTGGAAACCGTTGCAAACGGTCCTTCCCTCCACCCCCTAGCGTTCGATATCCAGAATGATATGAAGACCTTAGAAGAACGCGGAAGAATAGTTAAACTATTCTGGGTCAAGGCACATGCGGGGTTGGAGGGAAATGAGCGCGCAGACGAGCTCGCGAAGGATGCTGCGCTGAAGCTTAAGGTCAAACCCAACTATGATAGCTGTCCCGTTTCATTCGTCAAGCGACAGATTCGTCTGGAATCGGTTGACGAATGGAACCGGCGCTACATAGAGGGGGAGACCGCCTCGATTACGAAACTGTTTTTCCCCAGCGCTGTGGAGGCTCATCAGCTCGTCCGGAAAATACCGATCGACTCACTGACGACGCAGGTCTTCACGGGGCACGGCGGGTTCTCTGAGTACTTGCACCGTTTCAAGTGCAAGGAGAGCCCGTCGTGCATCTGTGACCCTGCGAAGCAGGAGTCTGTTGTACACGTTATCACCGAATGTCCAGTGTACTTATTCAAACGCACGGAACTCGAGATCGAGATAGGAATAGAGATAAATGTGAATAATCTACAAACAATAATAGCAAATAAGGAAATTAGATATAAGTTTATTGAATTTTGTAAAAAAGTAGTTAAACATGTAAGCAATAGAAATAAGTAGTAATTAGGTTAACTAGACATGTAATATTAGATTATATGTTATTAGTAACTAGGAAATAAGATAGACAATAAGATAGACTGTAAGTAGAATAAGATAGATAAGTTAGAATTAGTAAAAAACCTGTAGTGTAAATAAAGAAATGAAAATCGACTCGTTCCATAGGATAAGGCTAGAAATAAGATACCTAGGCTATAAGTAGGAATTCCCTACGAAGGAATTTAGGCAATGACAGGACTTCCCAAAGAAGGAATAGTTAGATAGGAGGTGAGTAACCAATGTAGAGACAGATCGAAATGAGCTCTAGCAGAAGCTAGGGGAACGAGGGTGGGGCACAGCGCCCCACAAAAAAAAAAAAAAAAAAAAAAAAAAAAACCTAACCTAACCTAACCTAACCTAACCTTTTTTTTTTTTTTGTTTTCGCGGGGAAAGCTCATTTATTGCTACCGCCCCACCGGGAGGGAGGGTGGAACGGTTATGTTGGGTTCTACCGGCCTTACGACCTAGCCACCCGACCGCTGGGCCGAGTCCCTAACCATATATACAACTTAACCTATGCCGGTAACTACCAACTAAAACCCCGCGGTGACCATCTTCGGCGCATTAGGGACGGCCCCGGGTTTCCCGAGGCGAAAAGCACCCCGGTTTCAGCCGGAACCGCCCCTGCGCGGTGCCGCCTTGCGGCCCGTCTCCAATTGGGGGGGGCTCAGAAGCCCCCGCCGCCGAAGGACGCCCTCGGCGTCGACGACAGCCACGAGGCCAACCACCCGTGCTGCCGTCCATCCCGGGGGTCGCACGTACAATAGTACGTGTACAAAAGGTGTACTGATGGGCGCTACGACAGCCCCCCGCTGCGCGCCCGCGACCCCCCGATGGCCCCTATTAGTCGCCTCTTACGACAGGCAGGGGATACCGTGGTGGAATTCTCCAAACGCCCCCAATCCACAGGGCGGGAGACGCCGGTCAGTCGTCACCCCGGCGCCTCCTTCGTCTCCGCTGGCGGCGGGAGGGATCGCTGTGCTCACGATCCCTCTCGGCACTCTCCTTCTGCGAGATTACGGCCTCGCAGAAGTGGGCCACCGCACGCCAGGACCTCCGGCTGTCGACCATGGCGGACACCACGGCCGGCAGCGAAAGGTCACCTCCGACGACTGCTACGAGAGCGCTGCGCTCATCGTCCCAGGCTGGACACTCTTCCAAAGTGTGTTGGGCCGTGTCCTGCGGACAGTTGTCACAATGGTGACACACGGCCGACTCCTCTGTGCCTACGATCTGACACAGGTACCGGCCGAAACACCCGTGGCCGGTGAGTACCTGTGTCAGTCGGAACGTCGCCGCGCCGTGGCGCCTGTCTAGCCATTGGTCAAAGACAGGACGCACTGCCGCGACGGCCCTCGAACCCGCTGCCGGGTTCTCCAGCCTGAGACGCCACTCCTCCACGGCGGCTCTGCGGAGGGAGCCACGTTTGGCCTCCACCTCTCTCGGGGCCGGTCGCTGCCCGCGCCTGAACGCCTCCTCCCGCCAGTGAAATGTGGCGGAGAGGGCCTTAGCGTCCAGGTCCCACGGGAGGAAACCGGCCAATACGCAGGCCGCCTCGAACGAGATCGTGCGGTAGCCCCTGATCGCGCGCTGCGCCACTACCCGCTGTGGTTTCCGCAGCAGGGCGACGCATCGGTCGCTCAGGGACTCGGCCCAAACGGGACTCCCGTACAGGGCCATGGACCGCACGACTCCGGCATACAGCCTTCGGCAAGGGATGCCAGGACCTTCCAAATTGGGCAGCAGGCTTGATAGCGCGCCCGCTGCCCGGGACAATTTAGCCCCCAACGCTTCAAAATGGGCACGGAATTCCCATCGGCTATCTAAAATCAAACCCAAATACTTCATCTTCGAGCCGATGGGAATCCGCACCCCGTTCACTACTATGTGGGCACCGGCCGGTGGCCCCTTCCGAGGCCCATGAAAGCAGATGGCCTCGGTTTTGTCGAGGGCCACCTTCAACCCTAGCCGCTGGATGCGGCTAACTACATGGCCGGTGCCGACCGCCGCCAGGATTGCGGCGTCCTGGAAGGTCCTGGAGCTGGCCGTGACCAGCGTGTCGTCGGCGTAGCAAGTGACGCCGACGCCCCAGAGGTTGGCACCACGGAGAACCCAATCGAACCCGATGTTCCACAGAAGTGGGCCCAGGACTGAGCCCTGTGGAACACCGCAGGTCATTTCTCTTCGGTGCCACCCGTCGGCGCCCGGATACACTACGTCCCTATAGGAGAGGTACGAGTGCACCAGACGCCGGAGATAGGGCGGCACCTCGTGGTACCGCAGTGCTTCATGAATGCAGGCCCAGGGCAGTGAGTTAAATGCATTCGAAATGTCTAAACTTACCGCTATGACAACTTTGCCCCGGGCCACCTCTTCCTCCGCGTGTGTCTTCACCCGCAGAATCGCGTGAATTGTCGACCGACCCTTCCGAAATCCGAATTGGCAATCAGCCAAATCGGGACCGACCCTCTCGAGATGCTCGACGAGGCGAGCGTGAATGATACGCTCGAAGAGCTTACAGACCTCGTCGAGCAGCACGATGGGCCGGTAGGCCGACGGCGACTCTGCGGGTCGTCCTTCCTTCTTGAGCAGGACGAGCTTCCCGGTTTTCCAACGCGACGGGAAGACGCCCTGCTCCAGACACGCGGAGAACAGGCTGCGGAGCCTCGGACCCAGGTACTCGACGGCTGCGACCCAGGCCTTTCCTGGGATTCCGTCGAGCCCCGGGGCGGTGTTCTTGCCCCGCAGCCGAAGCACTGCCGCCCGCAATTCCGCGGGCGAAACCTCTGGTACATCCCTTGCCGAACTCGACGATGGCGCCGACTCGCGGGGCGCCATCGGTGGAGGAGTGGTCTCCACGGTGGCCGGAAATAAGGCCGCGACGACTTCAGCCAGAAGCTGTGGCTGGAGACCCTGCGACAGCGGGGGCGCCCAGGGGCGGAGCTTGTTCATCGCCACCTTATACGGACGCCCCCACGGGTCGCTGTCGAGGGTCTGTAGAAACTCCCTTCTCGCCGCGACCTTAGACCTCTTGATGGCCACCTGCAGCGCTCTCTTCGCCTCTTTGTAGAGGCCGTAGAGCTGCCGCTCCTGGTCTTCGTGATCCGCCGGCCTTAGACGGCGACGACGGTGCCTGGCGTACTGGCGGCGTGCTGTAACGCAAGCAACGCGCAACTGCGCCAGCTCCTCCGACCACCAGTACACCTGGCGTCGGGGCGGGAGGCGCCGGATCCGGGGCATGGCGGCGTCACAGATGTCTGTCATCGCCACCCCGAACCACTCCGCCTCCTCCTCAACCCGTGTCGGCCCATCCGGCACGGGGAGCCACGATACGACCAGAGCGGCAAGTTCTAGGGCCTCTTTATTGAGGCGCTTCGTAGCCCACCGCGGGCCGTCCTGATTCGGGGCACTCGGTCCACTACCGGGCTGGGCGATGGCGGACGCGGAGACGTCGAACCTAATGTAACGATGGTCCGATAACGTCTCCACGCCCGCGAGGACCTTCCAGCCCTGGACACGGCGTGCGACGGCTGGACTCCCAAACGACAAATCAACAATGGATCCGCCATTTTGCCGCACGCACGTGTCCACCGACCCCCTGTTCAGAACGGCCAGACCTGCCGAGATCGCCCATTCCTCCAGGACCTCACCGCGTACATCGGTCGCCGACGAGCCCCAAGCCACGGACTTGGCGTTGAAGTCGCCGGCGACGATTGCCGGGTGAGGTTGGCCTTGCACCACCAGGGCCCCCAGCTGAACGAGAAAAGATTCAAATTCAGACAAGGGTCTGTTGGGAGAAAAATACACTCCGACTATCCAAATACCTCCCAACAGAGCCGCGACGCACCCCCGACCCTTCAAAATCTTGGCAAACGGGGGGGCGCCAGCGGCACCCTGGGTAATTAAGGCCACCGAGCCGTCGAGGTCCCCCGCCCAGTTATCGCGGGGAGGGACAAAGTATGGCTCGGCGACCACGACCACTTGCACCGACCACTGCGCCATGCTTTGGGTTAAAAGATCCTGGGCACGGGCGCAGTGGTTGATGTTCGCCTGGAGGAACCTTAAATCCATTACTGATGGGCGATCTCCTCCACTTCCATCTCTACCTGCGGTGGGCTCTTCGACTGCGACTGGGCCGTGGCCTCAGCGGCAGCCGGTCTCCCTCTTGGGCGCCGGAACTTGCGGGAGGAGGCGGGACACGCCTTCCCCCCGACCTGATGCCCGGCAGGCTTGCCGGCCGCAGCGCAGACTGCGCAGTTCGGCGCGGCATCACATCCTCGGGCCTTGTGGCCCGGCTGACCGCAGCGATAGCACAATTCGCTGCGGTCAGTACTGCACGTGCAGTGCTCCCGCACGTGCCCCGACTCGAGGCACCGGAAGCACCTCAATGGTCGCGGCTCGAGCACAGAAACTCTAGCCGCGACCCAACCGATCAAAAGACGACCCGCCCCTTTTACCTTCTGGGCCGCCTTGACGGGCAATTTGGCCCAAACTGAACCCAGACCCGACCTGTCGGGGCGGATTTCCCCGACCTTAACTGCCTCCAGGGCACACCCACCGGCCTTGGAGAGGGCCGCTGCGACCGATTCGGGGGTGGCTGTATAGTCCAGCCCCGACAATCGCAGCTCCGCGTTTTTAGTCGGTCGGGAGACACGGATGTCCTCCGACCCTTGAAAGCACTCCCTCAGCCTCGCGGCTAGGGAGTCTGCCCTCTCCTCGCTGTTCGCCCCGGGCACCTCATACATAGGGGCACCCGTGGCCGCAAACTTCGGCTTCAGCCTAGTAATACTTAGGCCGGTGAGGTCTACCTTACCCTGGGCCTCAGTCAACACTTGGGCGTAAGAGAGCCCCTTCTTGACTGCCTCCGGTGTCAAGGAAATAATGACCGCCGCAGAGCGCGGCGGGCGCAGTTTTGGCTCCGCCTTGCGTGGCTGTTGCTGTTGCTGTTGCTGAGCCACGTTGCGCTTTTCCTTCTTTTTGGCGGTTTTGCTGACCACCACACTCCACGGCGTGTCTATGCTTACCGGGGCCGGCGGCAGTGGGCGAGGCTCACGAGGCGTGTTCTGCTTCGCCTTCTTCTTCGCTTTCTTGTTTTTGCCCTTGGCGGGCTTAGTGGGCCGCTGAGAGTTGGCGGCCACATCCGGCTTTGATGGCCCAGCAATTGCTGGCGTTGGCGCCCAAGAAGGCCCGGCAACAGCAACGGGCATCGGAGCAGGAGCTGGAGCAGGGGGGGCAGCAGTGGCGGGGACAGGTTGTTGAGTCCCCTTGCCTTTCCCCTTCCCCTTCCCTTTCCCTTTGCCCACCACGGGGTGGGACGACGGAGCCTCAGTTGTCTTATCGAGATTGGCCCTGGTTTCATGGGCCAACGGCGGCCTTTGGGCGGGCCCCATGAGAGCTGACTCGAACCTTGCCGTGAGGCGAGCCTCGAGGCGTTCCATGGCCTCCGTCGTCTCCGCTGCGCTCTTATCCGCCTCTAGCTGGTCGAGGCGGCGGCGGAGAGCAGCAATCTCTTCCGACTGCTGTTTTTTCTCCGCCTCGTGGCGGGCGCACATACTTCTCCATTTATTTGCCTCTTCTTGGAGGCGGGCCATCACCGAGGTCTCCGGTTGATCGACGAATTTTTGAATCCGCTCGGAGACCACCTTCAGGTATTTCTGGTAAATGCCCTTCAGATTACCGGACTTTGCATTCACCATTTTTATTATCTTGCCACACTCTTTTAAGTCCTCGAGGACGATGACTTTGTCCTCTTGGTCTAAACCAGCCCACTCCATTGGGATAGTCTCCTTCGGTGGCACCGGCGATTTCAAATAAGAGCGTAGCCTATCCGCCATTTCATCTTCGGCTTTCTGCCTGGCAGCTTCTCGCCGAGCCTTCAGCTCCTCCTGGGCTTTAGAAATGCCGGCATACTTGCCTGTCGCCGATGGGCGACCCCGACCTCGAGTTGATGTGCGAGCGCATTTAGCACCCACACCACTCTCGGCATCACTGGAGCGCGAGGAGCGGGACCGAATTGAGTCGGTCTCGCTCCCCTGCCACATGCGCCCCCTTGATACTCGCGAAGAGGCCCGACTGTGCCTGAGCCCGGGAGTAACCACCGGGCTCGCCACTTGCCTCTCCGCAACTGCCATCTCCGTGGGCTTCGCGCCCACCTCCTCCGCAACAACAACCTCACCTACTTCAACGGGCTTGCGCCCCTCCGCCTCTCCGGACCCCGACTGGGATATCAGAGCAGGCAACTTCTCAATTAAGATTTTTGGGTTTAAATTGATAATATCCATAAAATTCCCACGAGTGTGGGGGAAATAAACGGTCCACCCAGGCAGAGCCCCCTGTACCTGGGTAAGCCTAGGCGTAACCCGCACGGAGTTTCGGCTGGACTCCGGCGGGGGGTCGCACTAACGACCGAACTTCCCATCGGCCATGCATCCCCTCGCGGTGCGCCGCCGCTTGGGATTCGGGGTAACTTTTTATAGAGGTTTTCTACCTCGCGGCCCGGGCGGTGAAGCCAAGACCCTCGGTCCGGTGAGAGCGCGAGACATGTCCACAGACCTCCCACCGGATTACGATATACGACGGTGACAGCGGAAGAGAGGGTCCCTCCCACTGCCCGCTCGGCGGCGGGATGAGCGCACACCGAGCCCGCCGACACCCCCGAGACAGAACCCGGGGGTAGCCCGAAGAACGAGCCCTACGACACGAAGGCCGCCGCAACAGGCGACGACCCCCAACCACACTGTCAGGATATCGGCCGTCGGTCAACATGAACAAGATGACCGCCGTTGCCCAGGGTGCACCACGGGGAGGTTTCCTGACTTCGCACCCCAACCTAACCTAACCTAACCTAACCTAACCTAACCTAACCTAACCTAACCTAACCTAACCTAACCTAACCTAACCTAACCTAACCTAACCTAACCTAACCTAACCTAACCTAACCAGTCGCACTCCGAACGTGGTCGGAGTCGGATCGTTTTTAAGTCGCTCCGCGCTAAAAAATTCCGGAAAATTAGTAAAAGTGAGTGTACATACAAGTGTGATACATCAAAACGTGCGTATCAAAAAGGCCTATCCAACCGGCCTACTTGTGTATCTGTGCGACATTTTTTGAAAGTACAAAGTGGAAAAAACCAAGTTTGTGAAAGTTTTTTGGGTCTAGCTCGGTCAAACGATCGACGACCCCCAAACTTTTTTGTGCGGCCACCAAGTCCTCGTCGAGCCCTATCCAACGGTACATCACGTTCCGCGCGGTCACTTATAGTTTCGTGGCAAAAGCCAAAAAAACAAGTGGCCACGTGGCACGTGCACCGTGATCCAGGGCTCCGGGGACAAATTTGACGACGCAGCGGGCTGCGCACCGTTGCGGCCATAGGGGAGGCACTTTGCCCCATACCAAAACACCAGTTTTGACGGCGCCGGGAGCAAAAAACCGGATTTTCGGGAAAATTTCCATCAGTTTTTTGGCTCTAAGTCCGCGAAACGATCTGTGACCCTATCATCTGTTGTCACCATCGCCAAGCCCCCGCCGAGACGCGTCTAACGACACCCCACAACCTCGGCGGTCGCTGGTAGTTTCGCGGCTTAGGGCAAAAAAACAAGTTCCCGGAAATCACGTGTTCCAAGATCCGGGAGTGCGAGTGGAAATTGGAGTACCAGGGAAGAAGCGGGACACCAGGAGCACTCGGGAGGCAGTCTGAAAACAACAAGTTTATGTCAGAAAATTAGAATTGTAAGTTATTTTTTGTAAATTTTTCGGTTTTTCGGGACCTGCGTGTCTGGAAGGGGGGAAGATCATCTTCCCACACCACCAGCCGAAGCGGACTATTGCCCCGCGCTTATATTCTTAATTTCAGCGCGCTGGCTCGAAAACTCGATTTTTAAGAGACTAAAAACCTCCAAAATTTTTAAAATTGTTAAATTAGTTAATATCTCCGGAACTATAAGGAATTTTTCAAAATTAACATCAGATTCAAAATCCCAACGTAGTTGGGATTTTAACCAAATAGTAGTTATTAACCTCTACAAGAAATTGTAAAAATTTCGCCCCCCCCAAAAATTTTTCAAAAAATTTTTTCGACTTCAAAATTTTCCAAATCCCCCTAACATCACTCTATACCATTAACTGATCATCCCCACCCCTTTTTCGGCACAAAAATTTTTTCGCAAAATTTCACAAAAGTTGACATAATTACTTACCGTTACAACTTTTGTTAAAGCAAACTTTACAATAGGGCTTTAGAAGCCAAGTTGAAATAAAAAATTTCAGAAAACGCTGGTTCAGATTTGTAAAGCTATAAACTGCCTAAAAAGATAGCTCTCGCCGAGACGAACAAAACGAGCCCAAACTCGGGCAAATTCGGCCAAAAATCGACCGAGTAAAGGCAAATTACCAACTTCCATCCGCCATCTTGGAAAATTACAGACCTTAATTACTCGGCAACCCTTGGACCGAATCTGCCCGTGTTTGGGTTTGTCAGTATCGCCACGCAGAGCTCTAGCCCTTCAGGTACTCTACATAGAGTTTAAAAACTCTACATTTTTTGACAAATTATTTTTATATATTTCTAAGTTAGGATAAGAATAGTATATAGTACAAGACTAGCAGACGTGTTAAACACGCTCAGCTAACGACGTCCTGGGGACAAAACATATAGAGATAAGCGAACATAACAAAACGGTGTCAGAAGACACCTTAACGGACAAGCACGCATACCACGCGAGCTGTTTTCGACGACCCCAGTTAAAGCGCGTATATTTATTGACTCCCTACAAGCCCTATACACTTGTAGGAATCGTAGTTTAGGAACCTTACTGACGCATTCCCCTAGGAACACCCCGACAGAACAGTATGTTCGGATTCCGTACTCCGGCAAAGGAGATGAGGGCTCAAACAACATCTCAGGACACAAGTCCCAAAGAGCCTGCAGGGGTAAAGGTGGCGGAGGCCCGGCGGAGCCTGGAAGCTCAGATTGAAAAATCTGAGCAGACAGGCGTCGCGGGGCCATCCGCGCCCAAGCCCAAGAAGGCGCTAACCGACACAAAGGGGACCGGAAAGAAGACCTCAACCTCAACCTCGACCTCAGTCCCAGTACCATCTACATCCCCCGCCCCCAAAACCCCATCACCGTCACGACAAATGGGGAAGGGGAGCAGGACAGCAAACGCAAGGGCGTTGCTTGTAAAAATAAAAACGCAGATGAACAATAGCCGGAACATAAAGACGGAAATAAAACTTGACGTCATCGAAGCTGCGGAAAAACTTTACAACATAGTAAAGGAGAGCGAAATGGGGAAGGGACAGGAAGGGAAAGGAGAGGGATCCGGGGAACCGCATCGACCTGCAGAAAAGGAAACGGAGATCGAGAGAAGAAACGAAAGGTACGACAAAAACCTACTCAGGAAAATGGAAGAGCACAGCGAAATGTTAAGACAAAACAAGGAAGAGATGGAGAAGATCACGGAAGAAATAAAAAAGCATAGGGAAGAGTGGAAGGAAGATAGGGAAAAAACAAGAACCTACGCGAACGTGGTGGCTGGCCCGCGGGTGGGAGAGCAAGGAGGTGCAGTAATGCACTCTGTCGCGATCACAGCCGCGGACCAGACAGCCACGGGCGAGGAGATATACGAAAAAATTCGTAATACTCTGAATGCCAGGGAGCAAGGTCTTAAAATAGACAACATTAGAAAAGCAAAGGATAGGAGAATAATAGTAGGATGCAGGTCGAAAGAAGAATTAGGGAAGATAAAGGAAAGGATTAGGACGGCAGGGAGGGACCTCAACATAGAGGAAATGAAGAACAAAGAGCCTATGCTCCTCTTAAGGGATGTACTGAAGTACAACAAAGATGAAGAAATAGCTCAAGCCATACTCAACCAGAACAAACATCTTCTGGAGGGAGTGAGGGTGGACAGCTCAATGCTGAAAGTGAAGTTTCGGCGGAGAGCCAGAAACCCGCTCACTTCCCATGTGGCAATGCAGGTGCCACCGAAGGTATGGCGGCGGCTACTGGACGCGGGCTCAGTGCACATCGATGTGCAACGAGTCAGGGTTGAAGACCAGTCCCCCCTGATTCAGTGTTCGCGCTGCCTGGGCTATGGGCATGGTAGGCGATTCTGCCGCGAGCAAGAGGACGCGTGCAGTCATTGCGGGGGAGGCCACCACCGGTCGGAATGCGCCGACTGGCTGGCAAAGGCACCCCCGTCGTGCTGCAACTGCGCAAAGGCTCGGTTCGGGGCAGCGGAGCACAATGCGTTTAGCCCAGAGTGCCCCGTGAGGAGGAAGTGGGAGGCCCTGGCGCGATCCACAGTAGCGTATTGCTAAGGTGGATCCCAGGAACCCAGATCAGACTGACTCCCCAACAGGCGCAGCGCCGATCTTCGTAGCTCAGGCCAACCTGCAGAGGAAACAACTGGCAACAGTTGAGTTCCTCCTGGAGGCCAAAAAGCGGAAGATCGACGTTGCGTTGCTCCAGGAGCCGTACGTGGGGGGACAAGGTAGGGTGAGAGACCATCGCGGAGTGAGGATCTTCCAGGGAACCAATGGACAGGGGGAACCCGTCAAGTCGGCGGTGGCGGTGCTCAACGACGACTTGACGGTGACCCAATGCCCATTGCTCACCACAACCAACATCATTGTGGTGAAGATCCTAATGGGGACTCGCGAAGTGGTGGTCATCTCATTCTACTTTGAACCGGACAAACCCATAGGGCCATACCTGGAGCAGTTGGGGAATATAGTTGAAAAACTGGGTCCCAACCGAATCCTCGCGGGGGGCGACACCAATGCGAAAAGCATTTGGTGGAGCAGCGCGGAGACTGACTGCAGGGGAGAAGAAATGGCCGGCATGCTTGCGCAATACGGATTGCAGGTGCTCAACGACGGCCAGGCTCCCACCTTCGAAACGGTGAGAGGAGGCAAACTCCTCAAAAGCCACATCGACATCACGGCATGCACGGAGGACATCCTGACGCTGGTGTCGGACTGGAGGGTGGATGACACCATGGCGAGCTCGGACCACAACGCGATTACGTTTAAAATTGCCAGAACTAAAACTAAATTAATTAAACAAGCAGCAAAATCGACAAGGAAATACAACACCAAAAAAGCTAATTGGGTAAATTTCTATATGAAATTTGAACAATTAATAAGCAACAATAACATAACAGAAGCAGAAATTAGTAAAATCAGCAACAAAGAAACATTAGATCAAACAATAGAGAAATATATAAATTTAGTAACCGAATCATGTAACGAAGCAATACCGCCAATAAAAGTAAAAAACTGCATGAACGTACCGTGGTGGTCCGGGGAACTCGCCAGGTTGAAGCAGGAAACCGTCACCAGAAAAAGGAGGATCCGATGTGCAGCGCCCGTTCGAAGAGCCAAGGTCGTGGGAGAGTACCTGCAATCAAAAGAAAAGTATGAAAAAGCAGCAAAAGAGGCACAAGTTACCAGCTGGAAGGAGTTCTGCAAGAAACAAGATAGAGAAAGCGTCTGGGAAGGCATATATAGGACAATAGGAAAGGTGACCAGGAGACAGGAAGACCTTCCACTGGTCAACGAGGGAGTAACCCTGAGCGCGAAAGAGTCGGCAAAGTTATTGGCAGTAACCTTCTACCCAGAAGACAACGAGAAGGATGACAACGCAGACCATCAGCGTACAAGAGAAGCAGCCGCACGAGTAAATGACGAAGCCGATGATGGAAACCATGACCCGCCATTTACACTGGACGAACTATGTGCGGCGGCCAAAAGCTTCAATCCCAAGAAAGCCCCGGGAGCAGACGGCCTAACGGCCGATATCTGTAAGCAAGCCATAGATAAGTACCCAGAATTGTACCTATCGCTGGCAAATAAGTGCCTGGAACTCGGCCACTTCCCTACGATCTGGAAGGAGGCGACGGTGGTAGTCCTCCGAAAACCTGCTAAGGAGGACTACACCAGTACAAAGTCGTATAGGCCGATAGGACTATTGCCGGTGATGGGGAAAATACTGGAGAAGATGGTGGTGGGCCGAGTGAGGTGGCATCTTCACCCTAGGACAAACCCCCGACAGTTTGGCTTTATGCCGCAGCGGAGCACCGAGGACTCCCTCTATGTACTAATGAAGCATATTAGAGAGAAGTTGGAAGAAAAGAAAATAATACTGATCATCTCATTGGACATAGAGGGAGCCTTCGATAGCGCCTGGTGGCCGGCCATTAGGGTCAGACTGTCGGAGGAAAATTGCCCGATTAACATCAGAAGGGTGATTGATAGCTACCTCGAGAGCAGGAAAATCAGACTCATGTACTCCGGTGAAGAGTATACAAGGTGGACCTCCAAAGGATGTGTGCAGGGCTCCATTGGGGGTCCAACTTTCTGGAACCTGCTCCTCGACCCACTCCTATCAGCGCTTGACAGACGGGGCAGTTACTGCCAAGCCTTTGCCGACGACGTTGTACTGGCGTTTGATGGCCATCACATGGGGGATATACAGCGACAGGCCAACGAAACGTTGGCCCTTGTGAGGGACTGGGGGGTCAAAAATAAGCTGAAGTTCGCTCCGAACAAAACCAAAGCGATGGTTATCACCAAGAAGCTGAAATATGACTCCCCAATCCTCCACATGGGCGGCGTGGACATCGGCCTGACCAAGGAAATTAAAATACTGGGCGTCACGATCGACAGCGGTCTTACTTTCAACACCCACGTCACTGAGGTATGCAGAAAGGCCATCGCCTTCTATAACAAGCTCTCAAGAGCCGCAAGGCTTCAGTGGGGTCTGGATCCAGATATTATAAAACTACTGTATAGGGCTGTAGTGGAGCCGGTAATTTTATATGGCGCAAGCGTCTGGGCTCCAGCCTCACGCAAACTGGGGGTAAGAAAGCAGCTCGCGGTGGTGCAGCGAGGGTTTGCACAGAAGCTGTCGAAGGCCTACAGGACGGTATCGCTGAACGCGGCCCTGCTGCTCGCCGGGATATTGCCCCTCGATATCAGAGTTAGGGAGAATGCCTCCCTATACGAGATAAAGAGGGGATATTCCCGGCGAGTGGTAGGGGACCGCGAGGTGGAACGTCCTGTGGCCTTCGACAAGCTTGCACACCCAGCGCAGCGCAGCGCGATAACCTACCGGTGTCTGGTGGACAGTGCAGAAGTGAACCAAGTCACCAACAGAGGCCCAACCATCTTTACGGATGGGAGTAAAATAGAGGGCAAGGTCGGAGCGGCATTCTCCGTTTGGGAAAATGCCGCCGAGACCAAATACAAGAAACTCAAACTGGAATCGTTCTGCACTGTCTACCAGGCAGAGTTGCTGGCCCTCCGCAGGGCGGTGGAAGAGGCGGCGAATGGCGAGGCGGACAGCTGCGGCATCCTGAGCGACTCCAGAGCAGCGCTAGACACTGTCGCTGACAGTGGTTCCCTCCATCCCCTAGCGTTCGAAATTAATAACATCATTAGACGAGCAGCCGAACGCGGCAAAATACTGAGTTTATTTTGGCTAAAAGCACACGCAGGATTGGAGGGAAACGAGCGCGCGGACGAGCTCGCAAAGGATGCTGCACTGAAACTCAAGACCAAACCCAGCTACAATAGATGTCCCGTCTCATTCGTCAAACGACAGATTCGTCTAGAGTCGATTGACGAGTGGAACGGGCGCTACATAGCTGGGGAAACCGCCTCGACCACAAAGCTCTTCTTCCCGTGCGCTGTGGAGGCCCATAAACTCATAGGTAAGTTATCGCTTGACTCAGTGACGACCCAGGTGCTCACGGGGCATGGCGGGTTTTCCGAGTACTTGAATCGATTCAAGTGCAAGGAGAGCCCGTCATGCATCTGTGACCCTGCAGTGCACGAGAGCATTGCACACGTGCTGACCGAATGTCCGGTGTCACTAAAAAGGCGCACTGAATTAGAGTTAGAAATAGATGTAGAAATTAATATAGGAAATTTTAATATGTTATTAAAAAATAAAGATACTAGATATAAGTTTATTCTATATTGTAAAAAAGTCGCACTACAAGCAATAAATAGGAATAAGTAAAAATAAGTTAGGCTAAATATATAATGTTTATTATATTACTTTAGCAACTAGTATTAGAATAAGATTAAAAATAGAATAAACTAGATAGATAAGATAGATAAGTTAGCCTTAAGGATTCATGTATGTAAATAAAGATAAAAAGAAATCGTTCCATAGTATAAGACTTTAGATAGGCAATAAGTAGGATCTCCCTAAGAAGGAGATAGGCAATAAGTTAGGATCTCCCAATGAAGGAGTTAGTATAGTTAGGGGTAAGTATAAATTAGAGATAGACCGCAATAGGCTCTAACGATAGTTAGGGGAACGAGAGTGGGGCATAGCGCCCCACAAAAAAAAAAAAAAAAAAAAAAAAAAAAAAAAAAAACCTAACCTAACCTAACCTAACCTAACCTAACCTAACCTAACCTAACCTAACCTAACCTAACCTAACCTAACCTAACCTAACCTAACCTAACCTAACCTAACCGAATTACTAGCTCTGAAAGCGGCTACCGATGAGCTGCTGAAGAAGAAGCCTCGGGATTGCTGCATCTTCAGTGATGCCATGTCCGCCCTCGAAGTCATCGCCAGAGGCGATTCCCTCCACCCATTAGCGTTCCAAATCAACACAAATTTGGAAAAACTCGACGAACGCGGCCAGAAAGTCCATCTTTTCTGGATCAAGGCGCATATTGGGTTGGAGGGGAACGAGAGGGCGGACATGCTCGCGAAGGATGCAGCAAGGTACCTTAAAACCCGGTCTCAGTACGACTGGTGCCCGGTTTCATTCGTCAAACGACAAATCCGAAAGGAGTCGATTGACGAATGGAACCGGAGATACCAGGCGGAAGAAACCGGCAAGGTAACAAAGCTCTTCTTCCCGGACGCGAGAGAGGCGCACAGACTGGTGCGCAAGATTGAAATCAACCCCGTTCTAACCCAGGTGTTCACGGGGCATGGCGGGTTCTCCGAATACTTGCACCGTTTCAAGTGTAAGGAGAGCCCGGCGTGCATCTGTGACCCTGGGAAGAACGAGAGCATAACGCATGTGTTAACCGAATGCCCTGTATATGCAAAAGAAAGGACTGACCTAGAAATAGATCTAGAAGTAGAAATAAATGATAAGAATTTCAATGTAATAATGAAAGAAACAGAATCTAGAAATAAGTTTATAAGATACTGCATAAATATAGCAACTAGAATAATAAATAGGAATAAGTAGGAAATAAGACGTACTATAAGGTGTAATATAAGATTACACACAACTAGTCGTAAGAAACAATGTAACTAATAATAGCAAGTAAATAATATGTAGTAGAAATAAGGTAAATATAAGTAAAATAAGTAGAATAAGTTAAAATGTAAGATTTGAAAATAAAGAAAAACTGAAAAAATTATTGAACCCAAAAACAAAAAAATATTAGCTAGGTAAAATAGGTTTAGGATCCCAGACCTAGGGATTAGGGAATATAGGAGTAGATAGGAGGTTTGTATACTATATAGAGACAGCAATACAAAGAGCTCTAACATTCGTTAGGGGTTTATTTACTAAAAAAAAAAAAAAAAAAAAAAAAAAAAACCTAACCTAACCTAACCTAACCCCTCACGGCCGATATCTGCAAGCAAGCTATAGATAAGTACCCAGAATTGTTCTTATCACTGGCAAATAAGTGCCTGGAACTCGGCCACTTCCCTACCACCTGGAAGGAGGCGACGGTTGTAGTCCTCCGAAAGCCTGCTAAGGAGGATTACACCAACGTAAAGTCGTACAGGCCGATAGGACTATTGCCGGTGATGGGGAAGATACTGGAGAAGATGGTGGTGGGCCGAGTGAGGTGGCATCTCCACCCCAGGACCAACCCCCGACAGTTTGGCTTTATGCCACAGCGCAGCACCGAGGACTCCCTCTATGCCCTAATGAAACATATAAGAGAGAAGATAGCAGAAAAGAAAATTGTAGTCATTATCTCGCTGGACATAGAGGGGGCCTTCGACAGCGCTTGGTGGCCTGCCATCAGAGTCAGACTGTCGGAGGAAGGATGTCCAATTAACATCAGGAGAGTGATTGATAGCTACCTCGAGAGCAGGTTAATCCGACTTAGGTACTCCGGTGTAGAGTATGCAAGATGGACCTCCAAGGGATGTGTGCAGGGCTCCATTGGGGGCCCAACTTTCTGGAACCTGCTCCTCGACCCACTGCTATCAGAGCTTGACAGACGGGGCAGTTACTGCCAAGCTTTTGCCGACGACGTAGTGCTCGCGTTCGACGGCCACGAGATGGGAGCAATACAGCGACAGGCCAATGAAACGCTGGCCTGTGTGAGGGATTGGGGAATCAGAAACAAACTGAAGTTCGCGCCACACAAGACCCAGGCGATGGTGATAACCAGAAAGTTGAAGTACGATTCCCCAATCCTCCACATGGGCGGCGTTGACATTGGTCTGGTGAACCAAATGAAGATCCTGGGCATAATACTAGACAGCGGGCTCACTTTTAACGCGCATGTGGCAGGCGTCTGCAAGAAGGCGGTGGCCTTTTACAGGCAACTGTCCAGCGCAGCCAGGCTGCAGTGGGGACTGGGCCCCGAGCTGATAAAACTGTTATATAGGGCTGTAGTTGAGCCAACAATTTTATACGCAGCTAGCGTATGGGCCCCGGCCACACGCAAGCTGGGCGTGCGGAAGCAGCTCGCGACGGTACAACGTGGCTTCGCGCAGAAGCTTACGAAGGCCTACAGGACCGTTTCACTGAACTCGGCCCTACTGCTCGCCGGGATGTTGCCCTTGGACATCCGTGTTAGGGAGAACGCCTCCCTATACGAGATAAAAAAGGGCCACTCTCGGCGAGTAGTGGGAGACCGGGAGGTGGAACGGCCTGTGGCCTTCGATAAGCTGGATCATCCAGCGCGACGCGGCACGGTAAAATACCGGTGCCTGGTGGACGATGCGGAACTGAACCAGGTCGTAAATCATGGCCAGGTCATTTACACCGACGGCAGTAAGCTAGAGGGGAAGGTCGGAGCGGCGCTCTCCATTTGGCAGGGCGCCGTTGAGACCAAAACCAAAAAGCTGAAGCTGGAACAGTACTGCACCGTCTACCAGGCAGAGCTGCTGGCCCTCCACAGGGCTGTACGTGAGGCAGTGGCGTGCGGGGCGGCTCAGTGCGGCATCCTAAGCGACTCGAGGGCGGCGCTGGAAACCGTGTCTAACGGAATTTCCCTCCACCCCCTAGCGTTCGATATACAACACAATATCAAGAACTTGCAAGAACGCGGCAGAATAGTGAACCTATTCTGGGTTAAAGCACATGCGGGGTTGGAGGGAAATGAGCGCGCAGACGAACTCGCGAAGGATGCTGCACTGAAGCTGAAGGTCAAGCCCAACTACGATAGATGTCCCGTTTCATTCGTCAAGCGGCAGATTCGTCTGGAATCGATTGACGAATGGAACGGGCGCTACGTAGAGGGGGAGACCGCCTCGATCACGAAACTGTTTTTCCCCAGCGCTGTGGAGGCTCATCAGCTCATCCGGAAAATACCAATTGACCCGCTATTAACGCAGGTGTTCACGGGGCATGGCGGGTTCTCCGAATACTTACATCGGTTTAAGTGTAAGGAAAGCCCGTCATGCATATGTGACCCTGCAATAGCGGAGTCAATAGTGCACATTCTAACTGAATGCCCAGTGCATCTATACAAACGTATGGAACTGGAAGTAGACATAGGTATAGAGATAAATGTAAGCAATTTAAAAATAATAATAGCAAATAAGGAAATTAGACATAAGTTTATCAATTACTGTAAACAAATTGTAAAAATAGTAAATAATAGAAACAAGTAAGGAATTAGGTTAACTATACATATAATAATTAAGATTATATGGAAATAGTAACTAGGAAATAAGGTAGATAATAAGATAGACTGTAATTAGAATAAGATAGATAAGTTAGAATAAGTACAAAACCTGTAATGTAAATAAAGATAAAACCAACAACTCGTTCCATAGAATAAGGATTAGACTTAAGATAAATAGGCTATAAGTAGGCAGCTCCCAAAGAAGGAGCCTAGGCTTTAGATTAGGATCTCCCAATGAAGGAGTTAGATAGTTAGGAGGTAAGATACAATGTAGAGACAGCTAGAAAAGAACTCTAGAAAACACTAGGGGAACGAGAGTGGGGCACAGCGCCCCACAAAAAAAAAAAAAAAAAAAAAAAAAAACCTAACCTAACCTAACCTAACCTAACCTAACCTAACCTAACCTAACCTAACCTAACCTTTTTTTTTTTTTTTTTTTTTTTTTTTTTTTTTTTTTTGTTTTCGCGGGGAAAGCTCATTTATTGCTACCGCCCCACCCGGAGGGAGGGTGGAACGGTTATGTTGGGTTCTACCGGCCTTACGACCCAGCCACCCGACCGCTGGGCCGAGTCCCTAACCATATATACACTTAACCTATGCCGGTAACTACCAACTAAAACCCCGCGGTGACCATCTTCGGCGCATTAGGGACGGCCCCGGGTTTCCCGAGGCGAAAAGCACCCCGGTTTCAGCCGGAACCGCCCCTGCGCGGTGCCGCCTTGCGGCCCGTCTCCAATTGGGGGGGGCTCAGAAGCCCCCGCCGCCGAAGGACGCCCTCGGCGTCAACGACAGCCACGAGGCCAACCACCCGTGCTGCCGTCCATCCCGGGGGTCGCACGTACAATAGTACGTGTACAAAAGGTGTACTGATGGGCGCTACGACAGCCCCCCGCTGCGCGCCCGCGACCCCCCGATGGCCCCTATTAGTCGCCTCTTACGACAGGCAGGGGATACCGTGGTGGAATTCTCCAAACGCCCCCAATCCACAGGGCGGGAGACGCCGGTCAGTCGTCACCCCGGCGCCTCCTTCGTCTCCGCTGGCGGCGGGAGGGATCGTTGTGCTCCCGATCCCTCTCGGCACTCTCCTTCTGCGAGATTACGGCCTCGCAGAAGTGGGCCACCGCACGCCAGGACCTCCGGCTGTCGACCATGGCGGACACCACGGCCGGCAGCGAAAGGTCACCTCCGACGACTGCTGCGAGAGCGCTGCGCTCATCGTCCCAGGCTGGACACTCTTCTAAAGTGTGCTGGGCCGTGTCCTGCGGACAGTTGTCACAATGGTGACACACGGCCGACTCCTCTGTGCCTACGATCTGACACAGGTACCGGCCGAAACACCCGTGGCCGGTGAGTACCTGTGTCAGTCGGAACGTCGCCGCGCCGTGGCGCCTGTCTAGCCATTGGTCAAAGACAGGACGCACTGCCGCGACGGCCCTCGAACCCGCTGCCGGGTTCTCCAGCCTGAGACGCCACTCCTCCACGGCGGCTCTGCGGAGGGAGCCACGTTTGGCCTCCACCTCTCTCGGGGCCGGTCGCTGCCCGCGCCTGAACGCCTCCTCCCGCCAGTGAAATGTGGCGGAGAGGGCCTTAGCGTCCAGGTCCCACGGGAGGAAACCGGCCAATACGCAGGCCGCCTCGAACGAGATCGTGCGGTAGCCCCTGATCGCGCGCTGCGCCACTACCCGCTGTGGTTTCCGCAGCAGGGCGACGCATCGGTCGCTCAGGGACTCGGCCCAAACGGGACTCCCGTACAGGGCCATGGACCGCACGACTCCGGCATACAGCCTTCGGCAAGGGATGCCAGGACCTTCCAAATTGGGCAGCAGGCTTGATAGCGCGCCCGCTGCCCGGGACAATTTAGCCCCCAACGCTTCAAAATGGGCACGGAATTCCCATCGGCTATCTAAAATCAAACCCAAATACTTCATCTTCGAGCCGATGGGAATCCGCACCCCGTTCACTACTATGTGGGCACCGGCCGGTGGCCCCTTCCGAGGCCCATGAAAGCAGATGGCCTCGGTTTTGTCGAGGGCCACCTTCAACCCTAGCCGCTGGATGCGGCTAACTACATGGCCGGTGCCGACCGCCGCCAGGATTGCGGCGTCCTGGAAGGTCCTGGAGCTGGCCGTGACCAGCGTGTCGTCGGCGTAACAAGTGACGCCGACGCCCCAGAGGTTGGCACCACGGAGAACCCAATCAAACCCGATGTTCCACAGGAGTGGGCCCAGGACTGAGCCCTGTGGAACACCGCAGGTCATTTCTCTTCGGTGCCACCCGTCGGCGCCCGGATACACTACGTCCCTATGGGAGAGGTACGAGTGCACCAGACGCCGGAGATAGGGCGGCACCTCGTGGTACCGCAGTGCTTCATGAATGCAGGCCCAGGGCAGTGAGTTAAACGCATTCGAGATGTCCAAACTTACAGCAATGACAACTTTGCCCCGGGCCACCTCTTCCTCCGCGTGTGTCTTCACCCGCAGAATCGCATGGACTGTTGAGCGTCCCTTCCTGAATCCAAATTGGCAGTCGGCCAGATCGGGACCGACCCTCTCGAGATGCTCGACGAGGCGAGCGTGAATTACTCGCTCGAAAAGCTTACATACCTCGTCGAGCAGCACGATGGGCCGGTAGGCCGACGGCGACTCTGCGGGTCGTCCTTCCTTCTTGAGCAGGACGAGCTTCCCGGTTTTCCATCGCGACGGGAAGACGCCCTGCTCCAAACACGCGGAGAACAGGCTGCGGAGCCTCGGACCCAGGTACTCGACGGCTGCGACCCAGGCCTTTCCTGGGATTCCGTCGAGCCCCGGGGCGGTGTTCTTGCCCCGCAGCCGCAGCACTGCCGCCCGCAATTCCGCGGGCGAAACCTCTGGTACATCCCTTGCCGAACTCGACGATGGCGCCGACTCGCGGGGCGCCATCGGTGGAGGAGTGGTCTCCACGGTGGCCGGAAATAAGGCCGCGACGACTTCAGCCAGAAGTTGTGGCTGGAGACCCTGCGACAGCGGGGGCGCCCAGGGGCGGAGCTTGTTCATCGCCACCTTATACGGACGCCCCCACGGGTCGCTGTCGAGGGTCTGCAAAAACTCCCTTCTCGCCGCGACCTTAGACCTCTTGATGGCCACCTGCAGCGCTCTCTTCGCCTCTTTATAGAGGCCGTAGAGCTGCCGCTCCTGGTCTTCGTGATCCGCCGGCCTTAGACGGCGACGACGGTGCCTGGCGTACTGGCGGCGTGCTGTAACGCAAGCAATGCGCAACTGCGCCAGCTCCTCCGACCACCAGTACACCTGGCGTCGGGGCGGGAGGCGCCGGATCCGGGGCATGGCGGCGTCACAGACGTCAGTCATCGCCACCCCGAACCACTCCGCCTCCTCCTCAACCCGTGTCGGCCCATCCGGCACGGGGAGCCACGATATGACCAGAGCGGCAAGTTCTAGGGCCTCTTTATTGAGGCGCTTCGTAGCCCACCGCGGGCCGTCCTGATGCGGGGCACTCGGTCCACCACCGGGCTGGGCGATGGCGGACGCGGAGACGTCGAACCTGATGTAGCGATGGTCCGATAACGTCTCCACGCCCGCGAGGACCTTCCAGCCCTGGACACGGCGTGCGACGGCTGGACTCCCAAACGACAAATCAACTATGGAGCCGCCATTTTGCCGCACGCACGTGTCCACCGACCCCCTATTCAGAACGGCCAGACCTGCCGAGATCGCCCATTCCTCCAGGACCTCACCGCGTGCATCGGTCGCCGACGAGCCCCAAGCCACGGACTTGGCGTTGAAGTCGCCGGCGACGATTGCCGGGTGAGGTTGGCCTTGCACCACCAGGGCCCCCAGCTGAACCAGAAAAGTTTCAAATTCAGACAGGGGTCTGTTGGGAGAAAAATACACTCCGACTATCCAAATACCTCCCAACAGAGCCGCGACGCACCCCCGACCCTTCAGAATTTTCGCAAACGGGGGGGCGCCAGCGGCACCCTGGGTAATTAAGGCCACCGAGCCGTCGAGGTCCCCCGCCCAGTTATCGCGGGGAGGGACAAAGTATGGCTCGGCGACCACGACCACTTGCACCGACCACTGCGCCATGCTTTGAGTTAAAAGATCCTGGGCACGGGCGCAGTGGTTGATGTTCGCCTGGAGGAACCTTAAAGCCATTACTGATGGGCGATCTCCTCCACTTCCATCTCTACCTGCGGTGGGCTCTTCGACTGCGACTGGGCCGTGGCCTCAGCGGCAGTCGGTCTCCCCCTTCGGGTTGGGCGCCGGAACTTGCGGGAGGAGGCGGGACACGCCTTCCCCCCGACCTGATGCCCGGCCGGCTTGCCGGCCGCAGCGCAGACTGCGCAGTTCGGCACGGCTTCGCATCCGCGGGCCTTGTGGCCCGGCTGACCGCAGCGATAGCACAACTCGCTGCGGTCAGTACTGCATGTGCAGTGCTCCCGCACGTGCCCCGATTCGAGGCAGCGGAAGCACCGCAATGGTCGCGGCTCGAGCACAGAAACTCGAGCCGCGACCCAACCTATCAAGAGACGACCTGCCCCTTTAACTTTTTGGGCCGCCTTGACGGGCAATTTGGCCCAAACCGTACCCAGCCCCGATTTGTCAGGCCGGATCTCCCCTACCTTGATCGACTCCAAGCCACACCCACCGGCCTTGGAGAGGGCCGCTGCGACCGATTCAGGGGTGGCTGTATAGTCCAGCCCCGACAGTCGCAGCTCCGCGTTCTTTGTTGGTCGGGAGACACGGATGTCCTCCGACCCCTGGAAACACTCCCTCAGCCTCGCGGCTAGGGAGTCTGCCCTCTCCTCGCTGTTCGCCCCGGGCACCTCATACATAGGGGCACCCGTGGCCGCAAATTTCGGCTTCAGCCTAGTAATACTTAGGCCGGTGAGGTCTACCTTACCCTGGGCCTCAGTCAACACTTGGGCGTAAGAGAGTCCCTTCTTGACTGCCTCCGGTGTCAAGGAAATAATGACCGCCGCAGAGCGCGGCGGGCGCAGTTTTGGCTCCGCCTTGCGTGGCTGTTGCTGTTGCTGTTGCTGTTGCTGTGCCACGTTGCGCTTTTCCTTCTTTTTGGCAGTTTTGCTGACCACCACACTCCACGGCGTGTCCATGCTTACCGGGGCCGGCGGCAGTGGGCGAGGCTCACGAGGCGTGTTCTTCTTCGCCTTCTTCTTCGCTGTCTTGTTTTTGCCGTTGGCGGGCTTAGTGGGCCGCTGAGAGTTGGCGGCCACCACCGGCTTTGATGGCCCAGCTATTGCTGGCGTTGGCGCCCAAGAAGGCCCGGCAACAGCAACGGGCATTGGAGCAGGAGCTGGAGCAGGGGGGGCAGCAGTGGCGGGGACAGGTTGTTGAGTCCCCTTGCCTTTCCCCTTCCCCTTCCCTTTTCCTTTGCCCACCACGGGCGGAAGCTCAGGTGTCGGTTTGTCCAGGTTGGCCCTCGACTCATGGGCCAATGGCGGTCTTTGGGCGGGCCCCATGAGAGCCGACTCGATCCTGGCCGTTAGTCGGGCCTCCAGGAGTTCGATCGAGTTGGCTGATCCCTTGTCCGCCTCTATCTGGTCGAGGCGGCGACGGAGAGCAGCAATTTCCTCTGTCTGCTGTTTTTTCTCCGCCTCGTGGCGGGCGCACATGTCCCGCCATTTATTTGCCTCCTCTTGGAGGCGGGCCATCACCGAGGTCTCCGGCTGTTCGACAAACCTCTGGATTCTGTCCGTGACCACCTTCAGGCACTTCTGGTAAGTGCCCTTTAAGTTGCCGGACTTGGCACTTACCATCTTGATTATCTTGCTGCACTCTTTAAGGTCCTCGAGGACGATGACCTTGTCCTCTTCGAATTCTGCCCACTCCATTGGGCCCTCTTTTGGTGGGGCCGGCGATTTTAGGAATGAGCGCAGCCTTTCCGCCATTTCCTCTTCGGCTTTCTGCCTGGCCATCTCTCGCCTTTGAGCACTAAGCTCCTCCTGGGCTTTCGAAATGCCGACGTACTTGCCTGTCGCCGATGGGCGACCACGACCTCGGGTTGATGTGCGAGCGCATTTAGCACCCACACCACTCTCGTTATCACTGGAGCGCGAGGAGCGGGACCGAATTGAGTCGGTCTCGCTCCCCTGCCACATGCGCCCCCTTGATACCCGCGAAGAGGCCCGACTGTGCCTGGGCCCGGGAGTAACCACCGGGCTCGCCACTTGCCTCTCCGCAACTGCCACCTCCGTGGGCTTCGCGCCCACCTCCTCCACTACAACGTCCACTACGTCAACGGGCTTGCGCCCCTCCGCCTCTCCGGACCCTGACTCGGATACCGGAGCAGGCAACTTCTCTACGATGATTTTTGGGTTGAAATTAACAAATGCCATAAAATTCCCACGAGTATGGGGGAAATAAACTGTCCACCCAGGCAGAGCCCCCTGTACCTGGGTAAGCCTAGGCGTAACCCGCACGGAGTTTCGGCTGGACTCCGGCGGGGGTTCGCACTAACGACCGAACTTCCCATCGGCCATGCATCCCCTCGCGGTGCGCCGCCGCTTGGGATTCGGGGTAACTTTTTATAGAGGTTTTCTACCTCGCGGCCCGGGCGGTGAAGCCAAGACCCTCGGTCCGGTGAGAGCGCGAGACATGTCCACAGACCTCCCACCGGATTACGATATACGACGGTGACAGCGGAAGAGAGGGTCCCTCCCACTGCCCGCTCGGCGGCGGGATGAGCGCACACCGAGCCCGCCGACACCCCCGAGACAGAACCCGGGGGTAGCCCGAAGAACGAGCCCTACAACACGAAGGCCGCCGCAACAGGCGACGACCAACCACACTGTCAGGATATCGGCCGTCGGTCAACATGAACAAGATGACCGCCGTTGCCCAGGGTGCACCACGGGGAGGTTTCCTGACTTCGCACCCCAACCTAACCTAACCTAACCTTTTTTTTTTTTTTTTTTTTTTTTTGTTTTCGCGGGGAAAGCTCATTTATTGCTACCGCCCCACCGGGAGGGAGGGTGGAACGGTTATGTTGGGTTCTACCGGCCTTACGACCCAGCCACCCGACCGCTGGGCCGAGTCCCTAACCATATATACAATGCCGGTAACTACCAACTAAAACCCCGCGGTGACCATCTTCGGCGCATTAGGGACGGCCCCGGGTTTCCCGAGGCGAAAAGCACCCCGGTTTCAGCCGGAACCGCCCCTGCGCGGTGCCGCCTTGCGGCCCGTCTCCAATTGGGGGGGGCTCAGAAGCCCCCGCCGCCGAAGGACGCCCTCGGCGTCAACGACAGCCACGAGGCCAACCACCCGTGCTGCCGTCCATCCCGGGGGTCGCACGTACAATAGTACGTGTACAAAAGCGTACTGATGGGCGCTACGACAGCCCCCCGCTGCGCGCCCGCGACCCCCCGATGGCCCCTATTAGTCGCCTCTTACGACAGGCAGGGGATACCGTGGTGGAATTCTCCAAACGCCCCCAATCCACAGGGCGGGAGACGCCGGTCAGTCGTCACCCCGGCGCCTCCTTCGTCTCCGCTGGCGGCGGGAGGGATCGTTGTGCTCCCGATCCCTCTCGGCACTCTCCTTCTGCGAGATTACGGCCTCGCAGAAGTGGGCCACCGCACGCCAGGACCTCCGGCTGTCGACCATGGCGGACACCACGGCCGGCAGCGAAAGGTCACCTCCGACGACTGCTGCGAGAGCGCTGCGCTCATCGTCCCAGGCTGGACACTCCTCCAAAGTGTGTTGGGCCGTGTCCTGCGGACAGTTGTCACAATGGTGACACACGGCCGACTCCTCTGTGCCTACGATCTGACACAGGTACCGGCCGAAACACCCGTGGCCGGTGAGTACCTGTGTCAGTCGGAACGTCGCCGCGCCGTGGCGCCTGTCTAACCATTGGTCAAAGACAGGACGCACTGCCGCGACGGCCCTCGAACCCGCTGACGGGTTCTCCAGCCTGAGACGCCACTCCTCCACGGCGGCTCTGCGGAGGGAGCCACGTTTGGCCTCCACCTCTCTCGGGGCCGGTCGCTGCCCGCGCCTGAACGCCTCCTCCCGCCAGTGAAATGTGGCGGAGAGGGCCTTAGCGTCCAGGTCCCACGGGAGGAAACCGGCCAATACGCAGGCCGCCTCGAACGAGATCGTGCGGTAGCCCCTGATCGCGCGCTGCGCCACTACCCGCTGTGGTTTCCGCAGCAGGGCGACGCATCGGTCGCTCAGGGACTCGGCCCAAACGGGACTCCCGTACAGGGCCATGGACCGCACGACTCCGGCGTACAGCCTTCGGCAAGGGATGCCAGGACCTTCCAAATTGGGCAGCAGGCTTGAAAGCGCGCCCGCTGCCCGGGACAATTTAGTCCCCAATGCCTCAAAATGGGCGCGGAATTCCCATCGGCTATCTAAAATCAAACCCAAATACTTCATCTTCGAGCCGATGGGAATCCGCACCCCGTTCACCACTATGTGGGCACCGGCCGGTGGCCCCTTCCGAGGCCCATGAAAGCAGATGGCCTCGGTTTTGTCAAGGGCCACCTTCAATCCCAGCCGCTGAATGCGGCTAACTACATGGCCGGTGCCTACCGCCGCCAGGATTGCGGCGTCCTGGAAGGAACCTAACCTAACCTAACCTAACCTAACCTAACCTAACCTAACCTAACCTAACCTAACCTAACCTAACCTAACCTAACCTAACCTAACCTAACCTAACCTAACCTAACCTAACCTAACCTAACCAGTCGCACTCCGAACGCGGTCGGAGTCGGATCGTTTTTGAGCCGCTCCGCACGGAAAAAATCCGGAAAAATAGTAAATTTACGCGAATAGTGCCGTGTTATACACCGTTGTGTGCGGAATCGCAAGGCGCACCTAAGCGGCCTATTTGTGTTTGTGTGTGATAATTGTACGAAGTACAAAGTTCAAAAAACCAGTTTGGTGAAAGTTTTTTCGATTTATCTCGTCGAAACGATCGACGACCCCCCATTTTTCTTCGGCGGCCACCAAGTCCCCGTCGAGCCCTATCCAACGGTACATCACGTTCCGCGCGGTCACTTATAGTTTCGTGGCAAAAGCCAAAAAAACAAGTGGCCGCGTGGCACGTGCACCGTGATCCAGGGCTCCGGGGACAATTCTGACTACGCAGCGGGCTGCGCACCGTTGCGGCGATTGGGGAGGCACTTTGCCCCACCCCAAAATTCAAGAACCGACGGCGCCGGGGGCGAAAAACGAAAATTCCGGGAATTTTTCCAACAGTTTTTTGGCTCTAAGTCCGCGAAACGATCTGCGACACCACCATCTCTAGTCGCCATCGCCAAGCCCTCGCCGAGACGCGTCCAACGACGCCCCACACGCTTGGCGGGCGCTGGTAGTTTCGTGGCTTAGAGCAAAAAACCACATTCCCGGAAAACACGTGCGACAGGATCCAGGAGCCGGACCCGATTTTGGAGTACCAGGGAAGGAGCAGTACACCAGGCACCTTCAGGAGGCAGCCAGAAGAAGACTACTTTAAGTCACAAAATTAGAATTGTGAGTGTATTTAAGATATTTTATCGGTTTTTCGGGATTTGCGAGTCTGGAAGGGGGGGAAGACTATCTTCCCACACCGCCAATCGAAGTGCATCACCATCCTGCACCTTCATTATTAATTCCAGGACGCTGGCCCGAAAGACCGATTTTTAAGGACCATAAAACCATCAAAATTTTTAAAAAAAAAAAAAAAAAAAAAAAAAAAAAAAAAAAAAAAAAAAAAAAAAATAGTTTTTAATTAATATCTCGGAAACTATCAGGATTTGGTCAAAAATTTCACCGGATTCAAAATCCCAACATAGTTGGGATTTAACAAAGCTGGGATTTTTACCCCCCATAATAATCCATAAAAATTTTCCCCCCCCCCAAAAATTTTCCAAAAATTTTCTCGGTCTCAAAATTTCTAAAATTCATTCTAAATTAACATATTCCTTTTACCCACTACCCCCACCCTATTTTCGGCTCAAAAATTTTTTTCCAAAAATTCCACTTAAGTCCCCATAAAAATTAATTTACACAACTTTTGTTTTAACAGTTTTTAACAGTCAAGTTTCCATAACAATTCCGAACAGTAATCTTCAAAAAATTCCAGAATTAATCTTTAATGTTAAAAACGCTACAGGACGATAGGTCAGTCCAAGACGGACAGAACGAGCCCAAACTCGGGTAATTTTGGACAAAAAACGAGGGAGCAGTCGTGAAAACTAGTTTTTCCGGCGGCCATTTTGGAAATCTATAGTCCTCAATATCTCCGAAGTCTTATAAGATAGGTTGCCCGAGTTTGGGTTTGTCCTGAAGGTCTTTGCGAGACCTACAATCCTGGGTACTCTATGTAGAGTTACCTAGAACTCTACCAAGATTCTTCCAAAAATTCTACAAAATAAGGAAGAATAATCACCAACTAGAGTATCCCTGAGGGAACTGACTGTGGAAGGTGATGTAGAGACGCCCTGGTACCAGGAGTGGACAATTTTATTGTATAATTAGTATAAGGTAGTCATAAGATAGTTATTATTAAGACCAACGGACGTGTATTACACGTGCCGCTCACGACGTCCAGGCAGACGAAAAATTGTTAGTAGGACACCACTCAGTAACGAGTGGACAATTATATTGAGCTGCTTCTATATTATAGTTAGCGACGTTTTTAGTTTATATTGACTCCTATAGGCCTTCTACACCTATAGGAAATTTACATTTTGCTAGTTTCGGACGAGTACCCCAACGGCATACCACCTGAGCCAGGATGTATAGAACACCAGCCAAGGGACAGCAGAGTCGGACCCCGGAGGAGCACAGTCCAAAAAGGACAGTTGACAGGACCTTCACCAAGGTCGCACAGGCTCGTCGTAGTCTCGAGGCCCAGATTGAGAGATCAATGGATCCAGGAACAGCGGGACCCTCGGGACTGGGACCAGCCATAGGACCAGTCATAGGGATGGGGAAGAAGGACGTAGGAGCAACCCAGAAGCCGAATGTCTTGACCCGAGCCGCTGGATATCCAAATAGGATGGCGGAGGCCAAGTCGTGTCTAATAAAGATCAAGACACAGATCAATAACAGTCGTAACCTAAAGACAGAAATTAGGAACGACGTTATTGACTCGGCGGACAGGCTGTATAAGATCCTGAAGGACATTGAGATGGACCGGAGACAGCAACAGCAGGAAGGAGGTAGAGATAGAGACATCCCCTCATCACCACCAACTCAGCAGTCACCGCAAAACCTGAAACAGAAAATAGAAAATGAAACGGACATAACGGCATTGGAGAAGAGAATTATGAGAAAACTGGAGGAACATACGGAGCTGATGAGGAAAACCAAGGAAGAAATTACGGAGATAAACAGGGAGGTCAAGGAGCACAGAACAGAATGGAAAGAGACGAGAAGCTATGCGAGTGTAGCGGCCGGCTCACCAAAACCAAAATCTACAGTGGTGGAGGCACAGACGGCGCTACACTCCATCATAGTGACGTCGAAGGACGAAGGGAAAACGGGGGAGCAGATATTTGAGAACATCCGGAAGACAATAAAGGCCAAAGAAGAGGGACTCCAAATTGATCGAATACGAAAGGCAAAGGATAGGAAAGTGATAATTGGGTGCTCCTCGAAGGAAGAAATAGGGAAGGTAAGGGAAAGAATAAAAAAGGGGGGAGAGCTGGAAATAACAGAGGTGAGAAATAAGGATCCGCTCATCATCCTAAAAGACGTGTTGAACCACAATAGTGACGAGGACATTGTGCAAGCTCTAAAGACCCAAAATAAACATCTTTTGGGGTCAGTGAAAGATGGGGAAATAACCATCAAGTTTAAGAAGAGAGCCAGAAATCCACTAACTACCAACATCATCATCCAAACTGCACCACGGATATGGAGGACGCTGACCGAGGCCGGGGCGGTCCATATAGATGTGCAGCGCATCAAAGTCGCAGACCAGTCCCCCCTTATCCAGTGCACCCGCTGCTTAGGGTTCGGACATGGTAGGAGACATTGTACTGAACAAGTGGATGTGTGTAGTCACTGTGGTGGAGCACACGTGAGAAAAGACTGTCCAGACTGGCTGGCAAACGCGCCTCCCACCTGCAGTAATTGCCATAAGGTGAGGATGAGCGGCGCGGAACACAACGCATTTAGTGCTGACTGTCCAGTGAGGAGGCGTTGGGACGCGATAGCACGGGCGAAGGTCGCGTACTGCTAAGGGCGTCCCAAAGCTATCCAAGGCTATAAACCCACCAAACACCGCAAGGCCATATCTGATCGCTCAAGCAAACCTGCAGCGGAAAAAACTGGCGACAGACGAATTGATGATGCAGGCAAAGGAGAGGAAAATGGCCTTTGCACTTCTCCAAGAGCCATACGTGGGGGGCTCGAGTAGAATGAAGAATTACGGAGGCACTAGAATTTACCAAAATACCACCGGAGAAGGAGACGTAAAGGCAGCGATTGCCGTTTACGACGACAACATTAAGGTCAACCAGTGCCCAGAACTCACCACCAATAACATCGTGGTGGTGAAAGTTCTCACCCAAAGGGCAAAAGAAATAGTGCTAATCTCATTCTACTTCGAGCCAACCACACCCTTGGAGCCATACCTGGACCAACTCAGGATTATAGCCCGAGGACTGGGCCGGGCCCACGTTCTCATTGGTGGAGACACGAACTCCAAGAGCACGTGGTGGGGCAGCACCAGGACCGATAGCAGAGGAAATTTAATGTCAGGCCTCCTCGAAGAGTTAGGCCTTCAGGTATTAAACGTCGGCTTCACCCCAACCTTTGACACCGTAAGAGGAGAGGTGACATACAGCAGCCACGTGGACGTCATGGCATGCTCGGCGGACCTTCTCGGAATGGTGGAGGACTGGAAGGTGCATGAAGATGTAGTGAGCTCAGACCACAACACCATAATGTGCAAACTAAGGATAGGTAAAATTCAGGATATAGTTATCAAAAGAACCACCAGGATATTTAACACACGGAAAGCTAATTGGGGACAGTTTGATTCCAAACTGAAAGAATTAACAAAAGAGAACAAAATAGACCCAGCGGAAATAGATAAAATCAATAGTAAACACGAATTAGACAAAATTATAGAGAAATATACAGAAATTATAACAAAAGCATGCGAACACACCATACCTTATAAAAAGCACAATAATACACTTACCATCCCATGGTGGACGAAGGAGCTCACTGCACTGAAGAGGGACACCACCACCAAGAAGAGAAGAATCCGCTGCGCAGCGCCGGTCCGAAGAAGGCTGGTTGTAGACGAATACCTGAAAGCAAAACATAAATATGAAGAAGAAGCGAAGATTGCTCAAGTAAGAAGCTGGAAGGAGTTCTGCGGGAACCAGGGAAAGGAACAGATGTGGGATGGGATATACAGGGCCATTAGAAGAACAACCAAAAGGCAGGAGGACGAGCCCCTTGCAAAAGAAGGCAAAATACTGAGCTCGAAGGAATCCGCAAAGTACCTGGCAGAAGTCTTCTATCCGGAAGACCTAAGGAATGAAGACAACGCACATCACCAGCGAGTAAGGGAACTAGCTGACGCCGTAAATGATGGACAGGATGATGGACATCAAGATCCATCATTCACCGAATACGAGCTGATAACAGCAGCTACGAGCTTCAACCCTAAGAAAGCCCCCGGAGCAGATGGTCTCACCGCAGACATCTGTAAGCAGGCTATTCTCCAGAGTCCTGCACTCTACCTGTCACTGGCTAACAAGTGCCTGCAGATAGGCCACTTCCCGACCATCTGGAAGGAGGCCACGGTCATCGTCCTCCGAAAACCCGGACGGGAGGACTATACGAATCCTAAATCGTATAGACCGATCGGCTTGTTACCAGTGATGGGTAAGATTCTGGAGAAAGTTGTGGTGGCAAGAGTTAAGTGGCATCTGCTCCCTAGGATGAGTACCCGGCAGTTTGGCTTTATGCCACAAAAAAGCACTGAAGACTCCCTCTATATCTTGGTAAACCATCTAAGGAATAAACTAAATCAGAAAACCATAACAGCATTGATATCCTTGGATATAGAGGGGGCCTTCGATAGTGCTTGGTGGCCCGCCATTAGAGTCAGACTGTCGGAGGAAGAGTGTCCGAAAAATCTGAGAAGGGTAGTAGATAGCTACTTTGAGAGCCGTAAAGTAAGGGTTCGCTTCGCCGGGGAAGAACACATGAGATGGACCTCCAAGGGATGCGTTCAAGGATCCATTGGGGGCCCACTCATGTGGAACCTGCTCCTCGACCCACTGCTCAAAGAGCTTGATAGACGGGGCGACTATTGCCAGGCCTTTGCGGACGATATAGTACTAGTTTTCAGTGGTACCGTTGAAGAAATTCAGCGGAAGGCCAATTCGGCCCTTGCGTTCGTTCACAATTGGGGAAAGAACAACAAACTACGCTTTGCTCCACACAAAACAAAAGCGATGGTGCTAACAAGAAAGTTACAACACGATACCCCAATTCTTCATATGGGCGGCGCCGACATAGGCCTCGTCAAGGAAATGAAGATCTTGGGCCTTACCATTGACGCAAAGCTAACATTCGGCTCACACGTTGCAGAAGTCTGCAAAAAGTCCATAGACTTCTACAAACGCCTGGCAAGGGCAGCAAAGGTGCAGTGGGGGCTCGGACCGGAAATAGTAAGAACTCTGTACACGGCGGTCGTGGAACCCACGATCCTGTATGCAGCTAGTGCGTGGGCGCCCGCGTCCAATAAACTATGTGTACGGAAGCAGCTCAATATAGTTCAGCGTGGTTTCGCGCAAAAGTTGACGAGGGCCTACAGGACGACTTCGCTTAACTCGGCCATACTGCTTGCTGGGATCCTCCCACTCGACGTACGAGTAAGGGAGGCTGCCCTTCTTTACGAAGTAAAGAAGGGACATTCCCAGCAGGTGGTAGGGGACCGGGTGGTGGAGAGTCCTGTGCCCTTCGTCAACCTGAACCACCCAGCGCGACGACGGAGCCGAGAGTTCCAAAGCCTGATAGACGGTGCAGAATTGAATCGATACGTCGGTGAAAATCTGTGCATTTTCACCGACGGGAGTAAGATGGAAGGGAAGGTTGGGGCGGCGCTTTCCATTTGGGATGGCGCCGCAGAAATCAAAGCCACTAAACTCAAACTCGAAGAATACTGCACCGTCTATCAGGCGGAACTATTAGCTCTAAAAGCAGCCACCGAGGAGCTGCTGAAGAGGAAGCCTCGGGACTGCTGCATCTTCAGCGATGCCATGTCCGCCCTCGAAGTCATCGCCAGAGGCGATTCCCTCCACCCATTAGCGTTCCAAATTAATAACAACTTGGAGAAACTAGAAGAACGAAACCAGAAAGTTCACCTTTTCTGGATAAAGGCGCATATTGGGTTGGAGGGGAACGAGAGGGCGGATATGCTCGCTAAAGATGCAGCACGATACCTTAAAACGCGGTCTCAGTACGACTGGTGCCCGGTTTCATTCGTCAAACGACAAATCCGAAAGGATTCGATTGACGAGTGGAACCGGAGATACCAGGCGGAAGAAACCGCTAAGGTAACGAAGCTCTTCTTCCCGGACGCTAGAGCAGCGCACAAAATTGTACGCAAAATTGCGATTAATCCCATTCTCACCCAGGTGTTAACGGGGCACGGCGGGTTCTCCGAATACTTACACCGTTTCAAGTGTAAGGAGAGCCCGGCGTGTGTCTGTGACCCTGGGGTGAATGAGAGCATCACGCACGTGTTAACGGAGTGCCCTGTCTTCCTGAGAAAGAGATTTGACCTAGAGATAGAATTAGGAATAAAAATTAGCAATAAGAACCTTAATGTATTAATAAAAGAAAAAGAATATAGAAATAAGTTTGTAAAATACTGCATAGATATAGCCACTAGATTAATAAGTAGAAATAAGTAGGAAATAGACAAACTAAAATGCATAATCTAAGATTATGCAAAGTTAGTGTCATAAGATATAAGCAATAAGTAATAGCAAGTTGAATATGTAGTAGAAATAAGTTAGAATAATTAGAATAAGACTAAATGTAAGAGATGTAAATAAAGTAAAACATGAAAAAATTAATAAAACCCAAAAAAAAAAAAAAAAAAAAAAAAAAAAAAGAAATTAGCTAGGCCAATTAGGTAAGGATCCCAGACCTAGGGATTAGGGAACGTAGGATTAGATAGGTGGTAAGTATAGACATAGAGAGACAGAATTTCAAGAGCTCTAACATTCGTTAGGGGTACGAGAGTGGGGCACAGCGCCCCACAAAAAAAAAAAAAAAAAAAAAAAAAAAAAAACCTAACCTAACCTAACCTAACCTAACCTAACCTAACCTAACCTAACCTAACCAGTCGCACTCCGAACGCGGTGACGGACGCATCATTTTTGGGTCGCTCCGCACTAAAAAATTCGCGAAAATTGGAAAGTTTGTGCAAATATACCCGTGTGATACACCAAATTGTGCGGGCTTGAAAGGCGCTTCAAACCGGCCTATCAGTGAAATCGTGTGACAAGTGTTGAAAGTAGGAAGTGGAAAAAACCAGTTTCGGAAAAGTTTTTCGTCATTATCTCGGTCAAACGATCGACGACCCCAACATTTTTTTCGGCGGCCACCAAGTCCTCGTTGAGCCCTATCCAACGGTATATCACGTTCCGCGCGGTCACTTATAGTTTCGTGGCAAAAGCCAAAAAAACAAGTGGCCACGTGGCACGTGCACCGTGATCTAGGGCTCCGAGGACAATTGTGACCACGCAGCGGGCTGCGCACCGTTGCGGCCATAGGGGAGGCACTTTGCCCCACACCGAAACACCAGTTTTGACGGCGCCGGGAGCGAAAAACCGTTTTTCCGGGAAAAATTCCATCAGTTTTTTGGCTCTAAGTCCGCGAGACGATCGACGACACCCAAATTTTATTTTACCATCTTAAAGCCCCCGCTGAGGCGCTTCTAGCGGTACGCCACACGCCGGGGTGTCGCTCGTAGTTTCGTGGCTTAGGCCAAAAAAACAAGTTCCCGGAAAAAACGTGCACCGGGATCCAGGAGTGCGAGCGATTTTCTGAGTACCAGGGAAGGAGCGGGACACCAGGAACATTCGGGAGGCAGTCTGAAAACCACCACTTTAAGTCAGAAAAATAGAATTGTAAGTGAATATTTGTAAAATTGTCGGTTTTTTGGGACCTGCGCGCTTGAAAAGGGGGGAAAACTATCTTCCCACATTACCACTCGTAGCGGACTATCATCTTACGCTTATATTTTAAATTTCATCGCGCTGGCTCAAAAATTCGATTTTTAAGAGACAAAAAACCTTCAAAATTTTTAAAATCTTTAAATTATCTAATATCTCCGAAACTATCAAGATTTGGCCAAAAATATTGGCAGATTCAAAATCCCAACGTAGTTGGGATTTAAACTAAATTGTAAATTTTATCTCCTATAAGATTCAATAAAAATCTCCCCCCCCCAAAAAATATTTTCAAAAATTTTAGACTTCAAAATTTTCAAAATCCTTGCTAATACCACCCTATACCACTAACCCAACACCCCCACCCCTTTTTCGGCATAAAAAATTTTTTCAAAAATTTTCACAAAAGTCGCTATAACTTTTAAGTGAAAAAACATTAAGTATAGCATATTTTATAGTTGGGCTTTAGAAGTAACTCAGAACCCGAAAACCGCAAAAAACCCCTGTCCAAATCTGTATGGTTAAAAACCATACAGAAAGATAGATCTCATCAAGACGAACAAAACGAGCCCAAACTCGGGCAAATTCGGCCGAAAATTGACCGAGTAACGGAAAATCAAATTTACCAACCGCCATCTTGGAAAATTTTAGACCTTAATTGCTCGGCAACCCTTTGGCCGAATCTGCCCGTGTTTGGGTTCGGTAGTACCGTCACACAGAGGCCCTGCTGACCGGGTACTCTACGTAGAGATTGAGTGACTCTACATTTTTAATTAATTTTAATTTTACTTTTTATTGTAATTATAACTAAAATACTCAGTGTATTAGTATATAAGACTAGCAGGCGTACATATACGCACTGCATAAGACGTCCTGGTTGACAAAAAACCTAGAACTACAGACAAGCCCTTGCACCGCGCGGGCTGTTGTCGTGGACCCAGCTATAGCTGCAAAGTTGTTGACTCCTACAAGCCCTGTACACTTGTAGGAATTTTTTACCTAGTTAATTACATTGACGCATTCCCCTAGGAACACCCTAACGAAACAGAATGTTCGGATTCCGTACCCCAGCAAAGGACATGAGGGCCCACTTAACATCCGAGGACATGAGTCCCAAAGAGCCTGCGGGGGTAAAGGTGGCGGAGGCCCGGCGGAGCCTGGAAGCTCAGATTGAAAAATCTGAGCAGGCAGGCGTCGCGGGGCCATCCGGGCCTAAGCCCAGGAAGGCTCCTACGGACACGAAAGGGACGGGAAAAAAGACTCCAGCCCCAATACCCTCTACATCCCCTGCCCCAAAAACGCCATCACCATCTCGGCAAATTGGGAAGGGGAGCAGAATAGCAGATGCAAGGGCGTGCTTAGTTAAAATTAAGACGCAAATAAACAATAGCAGAAACATCAAAACTGAGATAAAGCACGACGTCATCGAAGCTGCGGAAAAGCTATTCAACATAGTGAAAGAGAGTGAAACGGGGAAGGGACAGGAGGGAAAAGGAGAAGGACCCAGAGAACCACCAGGACCTACAGAAAAGGAGACGGAAATAGAAAAGCGAAATGAAAGATATGAGAAGAACCTTCTCCGGAAGATGGAGGAGCATAGCGTAATGCTGAGACAGAATAAAGAAGAGTTAGAAAAGATCAGCGAGGAAGTAAAAAAGCATAGAGAGGAATGGAAGGAGGAAAGGGAGAAGGAGAAGAGGTCCTATGCGAATGTGGTGGCTGGCCCGCGGGTGGGAGAACAAAAGGGTGCAGTAATGCACTCAGTTGCAATCACAGCCGCGGACCAGACAGCCACAGGCGACGAAATTTTTCAGAAGATTCGCACCACCCTAAACGCCAGGGAGGAGGGCCTAAGAATTGATAATATCAGAAAGGCAAAGGATAGGCGAATTATAGTAGGATGTAGGTCCAAAGAGGAACTGACGAAAATTAAGGACAGAATAAGGACAGCGGGGAGGGATCTGAGCATAGAGGAGATGAAGAACAAGGAACCTATGCTCCTACTAAGGGACGTCCTTACCTGTAACAAGGACGAGGACATAGCCAAAGCCATACTCGTCCAAAATAGGCATCTGCTAGAGGGAGTGAGCGTGGATAGCTCAATGCTGAAAGTTAAATTTCGGCGGAGAGCTAGGAACCCGCTCACTTCCCACGTGGCAATACAGGTGCCACCGACAGTATGGCGGCGGCTAATGGATGCGGGCTCGGTGCACATTGATGTGCAAAGGGTCAGGGTCGAGGACCAGTCTCCCCTGATTCAGTGCTCGCGCTGTCTGGGCTACGGGCATGGGAGGCGATTCTGCCGCGAGCAGGAGGACGCTTGCAGTCACTGCGGGGGAAGCCACCATAGGTCGGAATGTGCCGACTGGTTGGCCAAAGCACCCCCGTCGTGCTGCAACTGCGCGAAAGCTCGGCTCGGGGCGGCGGAGCACAATGCCTTTAGCCCAGAGTGCCCCGTGAGGAGGAAGTGGGAGGCCCTGGCGCGATCCGCAGTAGCGTATTGCTAAGGTGGATCCCAGGAACCCAGATCAGGCTGACTCCCCAACAGGCGCTGCGCCGATCCTCGTAGCTCAGGCCAACCTGCAGAGGAAACAACTGGCAACAGTTGAGTTCCTCCTGGAGGCCAAAAAGCGGAGGATCGACGTTGCGTTGCTCCAGGAGCCATACGTGGGGGGACAAGGTAGGGTGAGAGACCATCGCGGAGTGAGGATTTTCCAGGGAACCAATGGACAGGGGGAACCCGTCAAGTCGGCGGTGGCGGTGCTCAACGACGACTTGACGGTGACCCAATGCCCATTGCTCACCACAACCAACATCACTGTGGTGAAAATCCTAATGGGAACTCGCGAAGTGGTGGTCATCTCATTCTACTTTGAACCGGACAAACCCATAGGGCCATACCTGGAGCAGTTGGGGAATATAGTTGGAAAACTGGGTCCCAACGGAATCCTCGCGGGGGGCGACACCAATGCGAAAAGCATTTGGTGGAGCAGCGAGAGCACTGACTGCAGGGGAGAAGAAGTGGCAGGCCTGCTTGAACAGCATGGATTGCAGGTGCTCAACGACGGCAACGCTCCCACTTTCGAGACAGTGAGAGGAGGTAGACTCCTAAAGAGCCACATAGACATCACGGCATGCACAGAGGACATCCTGAAGCTGGTGACGGACTGGAGGGTGGACGACACCATGGCGAGCTCGGACCACAACGCAATAACGTTCAAGATTGCGAAATCTAAGATAAAATATAGCGGACAAACACAACAAACGACTAGGAAATATAATACGAAAAAAGCTAATTGGGAGAATTTTAATTTAAAATTAAATCAATTAATACTAAGTAACAAAATAACAAAATCAGAAATAGATAAAATTAATGACAAAGCAATACTAGACCAAACCGTAGACAAATATATAGATACAATAACAAAAACATGCAGTAAAACCATTCCACCAATAAAAACAAAAAGCAAAATGAACGTACCGTGGTGGTCCGGGGAACTCGCCAGGATGAAGCAGGAGACCGTCACCAGAAAAAGGAGGATCCGATGTGCAGCGCCGATTCGAAGAGCCAAGGTCGTCGGAGAGTACCTGCAATCAAAAGAAAAATATGAGAAGGCGGCAAAAGCGGCACAGATCGCTAGCTGGAAGGAGTTTTGTGGCAAACAAAATAGAGAAAATATTTGGGACGGAGTATATAGAGCGATCGGAAAAGTGTCCAAAAAGCATGAAGACCTGCCCTTGGTCAGTGAAGGACAAACCCTGACCGCGAAAGAGTCGGCAAAGTTATTGGCAGTAACCTTCTATCCAGAAGATGACGAGAACGAAGACAACGCAGACCATCAGCGAACAAGAAGAATGGCCGCATCGGTAAATGGTGAAGTCAATGCTGAGCACCTTGACCCACCATTTACACTGGACGAACTATATGCGGCCGCAAACAGCTTCAACGCAAAGAAAGCCCCGGGAGCAGACGGCCTAACGGCCGACATCTGTAAGCAAGCCATAGATAAGTACCCAGAATTGTACCTATCGCTGGCAAATAAGTGCCTGGAACTCGGCCACTTCCCTACCACCTGGAAGGAGGCGACGGTTGTAGTCCTCCGAAAGCCTGCTAAGGAGGATTACACCAACGCAAAGTCGTACAGGCCGATAGGACTATTGCCGGTGATGGGGAAGATACTGGAGAAGATGGTGGTGGGGCGAGTGAGGTGGTATCTCTACCCGAGGACAAGCCTCCGACAGTTTGGCTTTATGCCGCAAAGGAGCACCGAGGACTCCCTCTATGTCCTAATGAAACATATTAGAGATAAACTAGCGGAGAAAAAGATAATAGTTATCATTTCATTGGACATAGAGGGAGCCTTCGACAGCGCCTGGTGGCCGGCAATAAAGGTCAGACTGTCGGAGGAAGGATGTCCAATTAACATCCGAAGGGTAATAGATAGCTACCTCGAGAGCAGGAAAGTCAGACTAAGGTACTCCGGTGTAGAGTATGAAAGGTGGACCTCCAAAGGATGTGTGCAGGGCTCCATTGGGGGCCCAACTTTCTGGAACTTGCTCCTCGACCCACTGCTATCAGAGCTTGACAGACGGGGCAGTTACTGCCAAGCTTTCGCCGACGACGTAGTGCTCGCGTTCGACGGCCACGAGATAAACGAGATCCAAAGACAGGCCAACGAAACACTGGCCTGTGTGAGGGATTGGGGAATCAGAAACAAACTGAAGTTCGCGCCACACAAAACCCAGGCGATGGTTGTGACAAGAAAGTTGAAGTACGATTCCCCAATCCTCCACATGGGTGGTGTTGACATTGGCTTGGTGAAGGAAATTAAGATACTGGGAGTTACCATCGACTGCGGGCTAACTTTCAACACGCACGTTGCCAACGCTTGTAGGAAGGCTATTTCATTCTACAGCCAATTATCTAGGGCAGCGAGGCTGCAGTGGGGACTGGGCCCCGAGCTCGTAAAATTGTTGTACAGGGCTGTTGTGGAGCCAACAATTTTATATGCTGCTAGCGTATGGGCCCCGGCCACACGCAAGCTGGGCGTACGAAGGCAGCTCGCGATAGTGCAACGTGGCTTCGCGCAGAAGCTTACGAAGGCCTACAGGACCGTTTCATTGAACTCGGCCCTACTGCTCGCCGGGATTTTGCCCTTGGACATCCGTATCAGGGAGAATGCCTCCCTGTACGAGATTAAAAAGGGCTACTCTCGGCGGGTAGTGGGAGACCGGGACGTGGAACGTCCTGTGGCCTTCGACAAGCTTACACACCCAGCGCAGCGCAGCGCGACAACCTACCGATGTCTGGTGGACAGTGCAGAAGTGAACCAAATCATCAACGGAGGCCCAGCCATCTTTACGGATGGGAGCAAAATAGAGGGCAAGGTCGGAGCGGCATTCTCCGTTTGGGAAAATGCCGCCGAGATCAAACACAAAAAACTAAAATTGGAATCGTTCTGCACTGTCTACCAGGCAGAGTTGCTGGCCCTCCACAGGGCGGTGGAGGAGGCGGCGAAGGGCGAGACGGACAGCTGCAGCATCCTGAGCGACTCCAGAGCAGCGTTAGACACTGTCGCAGACAGTGATTCCCTCCATCCCCTAGCGTTCGAAATTAATAAAAACATCAGACGAGCAGCCGAACGCGGCAAAATACTGAGACTATTTTGGCTAAAAGCACACGCAGGATTGGAGGGAAACGAGCGCGCGGATGAGCTCGCAAAGGATGCTGCACTGAAACTCAAGACCAAACCCAGCTACAATAGATGTCCCGTCTCATTCGTCAAACGACAGATTCGTCTAGAGTCGATTGACGAATGGAACGGGCGCTATATAGCTGGGGAAACCGCCTCGACCACAAAGCTCTTCTTCCCGTGCGCTGTGGAGGCCCATAAACTCATAGGTGAGTTATCGCTCGACTCAGTGACGACCCAGGTGTTCACGGGGCATGGCGGGTTTTCCGAGTACTTGAATCGATTCAAGTGCAAGGAGAGCCCGTCATGCATCTGTGACCCTGCAGTGCACGAGAGCATTGCACACGTGCTGACCGAATGTCCGGTGTCACTAAAAAGGCGCACTGAATTAGAACTAGAGATAAATATAGAAATTAAGACAGAAAATTTTAATATGTTATTAGAAAATAAGGACACTAGAGATAAGTTTATTCAATATTGTAAGAATGTAGCATCACAGGTAATTAAGAGAAACAAGTAGAAATAAGTTAGGCTAAGTATATAATGTATATTATATTACCTTAGCAACTAGAAATAGAATAAGATAAAATAGAATAAACTAGAAAATAAGATAGATAAGTTAGCCTTAAGGATTTTTTGTATGTAAATAAAGATAAAAAGAAATCGTTCCATAGAATAAGACTTTAGATAGGCAATAAGTAGGATACTCCCTAAGAAGGAGATAGGCAATAAGTTAGGATCTCCCAATGAAGGAGTTAGTATAGATAGGGGTAAGTATAAATTAGAGATAGACCGCAATAGGCTCTAACGATAGTTAGGGGAACGAGAGTGGGGCATAGCGCCCCACAAAAAAAAAAAAAAAAAAAAAAAAAAAAAAAAACCTAACCTAACCTAACCTAACCTAACCTAACCTAACCTAACCTAACGTAACCGAACCTAACGTAACCGAACCTAACGTAACCGAACCGAACCGAACCGAACCGAACCGAACCGAACCGAACCGAACCGAACCGAACCGAACCGAACCGAACCGAACCGAACCGAACCGAACCGAACCGAACCGAACCGAACCGAACCGAACCGAACCGAACCGAACCGAACCGAACCGAACCGAACCGAACCGAACCGAACCGAACCGAACCGAACCGAACCGAACCGAACCGAACCGAACCGAACCGAACCGAACCGAACCGAACCGAACCGAACCGAACCGAACCGAACCGAACCGAACCGAACCGAACCGAACCGAACCGAACCGAACCGAACCGAACCGAACCGAACCGAACCGAACCGAACCGAACCGAACCGAACCGAACCGAACCGAACCGAACCGAACCGAACCGAACCGAACCGAACCGAACCGAACCGAACCGAACCGAACCGAACCGAACCGAACCGAACCGAACCGAACCGAACCGAACCGAACCGAACCGAACCGAACCGAACCGAACATAACATTACATCGTAGGTTATGTTTCGCTGGAGTATCTTGACAACGCGATGTAGATGTGCCATTCCGCCATCTCTTGACTATGGTATGTTAACTTGTTTAAATGCGGAGGCGCTGTTTTAGTTTTACTTAATTAGTTTTAGTTTACCTATTATTTCTTTTACCATTAGAATGCTACATTATCCCCGATGAACATAGGCTATGGAAAAAGCAGAACACTGTTCATATAGTATTATTTTTTTTTTTATTATGTTGTATTACTTTTGTTTATCACGCATTACAAAGAAATGTCTAACCAAATACAATTCAATAAGTATCGAGCTCTGAGGAGGATGAAAATTAATAGCTTTTATTTGCAACCGATTTTTTTTTTTTGTTTCATTGATAACTCAATGACGAACGAAAAGTAGTTTAATCAACAGTTTTAGATTGACTACCTCTATAAAGATATTATAGTTCACAAACGCATCAATAGATGGCGCTACAACAAATATAGATCGCGCTATGGTTTACTTAACGTCGTGATACATAAATCCCGCACGAAGCAAAAATAAGTTTTTGCTTTGTTCGTTCGTTCTACTCATTGAAATTTATTATAATTAATATATTTAATGAAAACTAAAACGGATTTTAATTTTCAAATCACAAAGGTTCTAAAGAAGTTTCACTTCAAAAATAAAATCACATACAAGTTGTCTGGGATTAAACTATTTTCGTACAAAGGCTCGGCCTCTATCACACACTAGTTACACCTCTGCCTACCCAAAGGGGACTCAAGCGTGGGATTATAGTTATGTTTTATTAACCCCAAAAAGTAGTTGATACCCATGAGACAATACTCGGATCATACTGTAAAATCAGGACTTTGTGTGTCACTCTGGGGTGTTATTTATCATTTATTTACTAGTGACAGAACTTTTCCAGACCGACCTGTTGGAAGCGGCCTGCATCCAGTGACTTCCTACGACCTTTATCAGGGCGTTGTCCATCTTGTAGGCGGACGTCCAACGCTGCGCTTGCCAGTACATGGCCTCCATTCCAGAACCTTTCTGCCCCATCGGTTATCGGTTCTGCGAGCTATGTGGCCTGCCCACTGACACTTCAGCTTGCTAATTCGCTGGGCTATGTTGGTGACTTTCGTTCTTCTACGGATCTCCTCATTTCTGATTTGATGACGTAGAGAAACACCGAGCATAGCTCTCTCCATAGCTCGCCGAGTGACTGTGAGCCGTCTTATATGGCCCATATTTAGAGCAGTGGCGTGCACTTCATATAGGCAAAAAGGCACTGCCTACACCCTCGTGGGTGTAGGTGTAGGGTTTACCCACGAGCAAGTTATTTGAGGTGGCCAATTCTTTCTTCAATTTGGCATCATCGTCAGAATATCGTGTTTTCGACCTTGACACTAATTGATGATCATGAGTACTTAATTTCATACAATAATCTTTTGTGCTAATAAGGCTTATTTAAACGTTTTCTTTTTACGGGAGAGAGATTTTTTACGTGACCATTAGAAGCCTAGGTAAAATCTAGACCCATTCTATGACGTCTTGCAAACATTTTAAAAAGTAGAAATATAACTATGTTGACTGCTGCCTACCCTGTCACAAAACCCTGTGCACGCCACTGATTTAGAGGCCACGTCTCAGTGCCGTATGTCATCACTGGTAACACACATTGATCGAAGACTTTACTCTTCAGGCACTGAGGTATTTTGGACGAGAAGACCTTGCCAAGTTTCGGTCTGGAAATCTTTGGGCGAGGCCTATGTTCAGCAGCGGACGTCCTGTGGCTGATGATGATGATGATAAAACTTTGGTGGACGATCCGTGGTTGTACTCTCTCAAAAAGTGTGACCACACGAAACGAAATGCTATAGTTGTCACGTCACTGTCATTTTTGTGCAAGACAGTGGTGCCAACTCTCAATTGCTTCTACATACAACTATAACGTTGGGCCACTACATTCTGATATTGCTAAACTCATAAAACAATAAATAGCGGAAACCTGTCCGGCGCATTTGTTTCACGAAGGAAATATTCCTTCACGTTTTGTTAAATGTTGCAATTATAATTCAGGCATTGGAAGTAGATTTCTTTAAATGCTAAGTTTATAGCTAAGTGAAGAGTGGAACGGAGTGTGGATAACGGTTTTGTTATTGGTTAATAGGCTTTGGTTTGGCTACTATCGGATGTTGAGCGATGATGTGGTCTAAGCGCGAGCGCCTTACTCGTCTCATCATTCAATCAATTAAAAAAAAATCGTAGGTATGTAAAGTTTACCAACTCTCATTAGTCCAGCGTAGTTGAATAAGGCATATTGGTGGGGCAGGCCCAGCACTGGGAGTATATGTTGACAGATATTATAACATATGATTTGACAGCCTCCGTGGCACAGTGGGCGAGTAGCTGACTGTGAAACGTGAGGCCGTGGGTTCGATTCCCGCACCGAGCAAATATTTGTCTGGTCCACAAACATTTGTTTCGGGTCTGGGTGTTGTGAGACCGAAAGGTCTCTCGTAGTTCCTGATACCCACGACACAAGACTCGTTTCTTACTGTGGGGTCAGGACTATGTGTGTGACTGTTGGGTGTTATTTATTTATTAGATATTCATATGATTATTTGTTTAAAATGCTGTGCATTGTTTAGGTATAACCTTTCTGTCGGCAGCGATGTTCTTTTTTCATTCCTTATTATTATTTAAATTATGCAGTTGGTTAATAATTTATTTATTTTTTTAATTTGGAACATGCATGCAACAGCTGTCCTATAAAATATTGCTGATTCGTCTTTTACGTATGTTATGCAATATCTCGGCCAAATGAGGACCGAATTTGATAATTATTTTTGTATTCGAGGTTTTGGGCGGTTCCATGGGCATCACAAGGATTTACTTGAGGGTGGGGCGAGATTTTCTGCAAGAGAAGACAAACAACGGTAAAAAAACGGGTTGCACTCCGGGAGTGCCGACAGAAGTGAAAACTTACCAAATAAGATGCGATCCTCCAGTCTGGTGCCCAGTCCGGCCTCAGTCCGGCCTCAGTCCGGCCCCAGTCCGGCCCCAGTTCGGCCACAGTCCGGCCCCAGTCCGGCTCGGTTAGGTATATGATGTACGTGTATAGTCTGAATTAACATTAGCATGTCGCTGAGGGCAACCAAAAGTTTACCCCCTAAAAAAAAGAGCTCAACGCGGCTAAAGAAGTTTTCATTTCAATAAATTGTTCCAGCTATTTCTAGTTTTATTCACTGTTGTGTTTCGGTTTGAAGGACATTGAAGTCAGTTAAATTACTGGGCATTATGAGACTTAACATCTTATGTCTCGAGGTGACGAGCGCAATTCAGTGCCATGCAGTGCTTTGTAATTCAATGTTCTGTGTGGTGTTGCTTCTGTTTATGGGCAGGCTTGGCGGTTACCATCACGCAAGCGCCTTGCTCGTCTCGGCATTCAATCAAATAATAAAAAAAAATAAGTGTGCGTGTGCAATTCACACACGGCAGAAGTGAAACTTCAGACAAGTAGCCTACAAGAGAATGAGATAAAAATAGAGTATCAGTGGTATTAGGATAATTAAAAGGTTTATTATTTTTATAATACTTTTACCAAGTTAAAAAATTATTTAAAATTTTAATGCGAAATATTACATTTCATATATTTACATACTTGAGATCTTGTTTCTTTCCAACCTCTTTAGTGACCAACCTTTTTCGTTTCATCAAATTTTTAAATCACAACGATTCTAAAGAAGTTTCACTTCAAAAATAACGTCTAAGGAAAATACGTCTTTAAATAGTTACCTAGTTGTTATTGTTGTACTTTGTAATTTTATTCAAGGCACGCACTTGCGTACTGCGCTCACATTTGGAAAAAGTATTTTTTTGATTTCCAGAAACTACGCATGAGGAAGGATCAATCATAAATTATTTTATCCATGTTTACAATAAAAAAATAATGTATTCATAAAAGAATATAAATAATTTTGTACTTTTTTACACTTTATGCACCTACCTTGTTCATCTCTGCATAATATCAAGGTATCAAGGTTGACTGGGAAAGAATGATTTTTATATGATTAAAAAAAATGATTTTTGGTACTTAAATTTTTGGAGTTTTCCACCCGAAAATCTCACAAGAGCTGCCCTGGGTTTTAATAAGCGCCTGGTGATCGGCCCTATCACATCATAGTATGGAGATGCGCTTGGCGAAATGTCGGTGAACTGGTTACACCTCTGCCTATCCCTTCGGGGATTTACAAGCGTGAGTACGTGATTTGCTGGTGGAAGGATACTTGTATCCGACCGGATAGCGACCACCGTACACTGGTGCTAAAACCTGCCATAGTGGCCCACCTTGTGTGGGTCGCGTTCCAGGGTCAGCCAGTGTATATCCGGTTCTCCCCAGGGGCCTTGCCCCCTGATCCTAACCCTTTTCCCATCCATTTTCCCTCCCCTCCCCCTTGGCCCTATGGCAGGCCGGCATGATCTTGCCGACCTACGATGGACACATTGTTTATCGTTGGTCGACACTATTCTTAGATTGCGCTACACTTACCATCAGGTGTAGCGTAGTCACTTTGCCGAACCAGGATAAAAAAAAAATACAAAATTAATGGAGGTTAGGTTACCGCAAGAGGAAAAATATTAATATTTTATGTGGAATTCATTTTTTTAAATAACTCAGTTATCCTTAATATCCGATTTTAAAATATCTGTAATTAATGCAATATTTATTGCTACAATTGACGCCCTTCACTTCGGATCAAGACTCTTTAACCGACGAAAAAGAAGTGGTGTTATAAATTCTACTCCTTTGCCTGTGGGTCAGGTGATATTTATTGAAATAAAACGAATTTAAATGGATTATATCCCGGTTTTTTTAGGTAATATGTGTTAAATAACGTTTAACTGGACATTGTGAAACAAGCCATTCACGCCCGACGACAGTTAGAAAAACGTTTAATTTTTACATGACAATAAAATAAATTCTCAAGCTTAGCTAAAACCATTTCGATTAAATCAGCTTTCAAAGAATAAATCACCATTCGAATCGATCCATTTGTCTAAGTCATAGATCAGGTAAGATACATAAATATATTCACCCAACAGTCACACACACAGTCCCGACCCCACACTGGGTTAACTTTAGTCGTGGGTATCAGGGTCTAAGCAGCGATAGCTCAGCAGGGAGTGGTATGGACTTTCGAGCCAAAAGTCGCAGGTTCGAAACCAGCCCCAAGAGCATCTGACTTTTCTAAGTCACGTGTATATTAATTGTGAATTATCGCTTGCTTTAACGGTGAAGGAAACATCGTGAGAAAACCTGCATACCTGAGTACTCGATAAATTTTTTCGAAGGTATGTGAAGTCTGCCAACCCGCATTAGGCCAGCGTGATGGACTAAGGCCTAATCCCTCCCATTTAGTAGAGGAGGCCCGTGCCCAGCAGTGGGTTGAATATAAAAACAGGACTAGTAAAAAAAATCAGGAACTACGAGATGTTAGTTTTGTCTACAGCATGAATGGACTGGCTCTACCGAGTCGTTACCACTGTCTCACAGAAAATCAACGTAAAGTAGCGGCTTGCTGCTGCGTTTCGTACGATGAGTGAGATATCCGGAAGCCCAAATCCCCTCCCCTTCCCAATCCCTAATTATCCTTTTCCTTTAAGGTCTGCAACGCGCCCATGATTCTTCTGGTTGTGGGCGTACATGAGCGCTGGAGATCACTTACCATCAGGCTAACCCACTTGCTCATTTGCCGGCCTATGCTATAAAAAAATATATATGTTCGTTATTTCTCGTTACAGATCTATTAGCAATAAATATTGTTTATTGGTTAGTGTGTTGACTCGTGCGTCACAAATTTTGAACGCGTCAGTCGTCACACTTCCTTGAAGTTATGTTGGGGGATTTATAACTGCCTGCTATATAATTTAATTTGTTGGTTTTTCCGTTGTTTATTTTTGAGCATATATTTGATACGTTGAGTCACTCCTCACACCGGAAAGAAAGTGGATTGAAGAATCGACATTGGCCATATATCCGTCCTGTGATATGTTATGGTGCTGTCACACCGCTGTTTTTAAATGTTTACAAACATTATTAAACATTTGTAAACAAACATTTGATCACATTTTATCACAATGTTAGGTAATGTTAGTAAACATTTCTAAACAAAATTGTTAATTAACAAATGAGATGTATGGGCTGTCGAGACGAAAGTCGTAGGTTCGAAACCAGCCCCAAGAGCATACACCACTGACTTCTTTAAGTTACGTGTATATTAATTGTTAATTATCGCTTGCTTTAACGGTAAAGGAAACATCGTGAGGAAACCGGCATACCTGCGAAATCGATAAGATTTTTCGAAGGTATGTGAAGTCTGCCAACCCGCATTAGATTAAAAAATAAAAGCTAATCCAATAAGCAAATCTTCCATTTTCGTGTAGACACCTCGGAACGTAAATCCAAACTGCGAGCCGATGTCATGTTTTCAAATGTTATAAAATGTTTGTAAACATTTTCAATCGGTGTGGGAGCACTTAAAACAATTCCTAACAGAATGTAAGAGTTCCTAGCATTTGTTAGTAAATGTATAGTGTTTGAAAATGTTTGTAAACATTTTTAAACACCGGTGTGGCTGCACCATTAGGTGACGAACCTTATAATTTTATTTGCCCAAAAATGTATCCCCAATGGGGTAGGGTACTACGATTCACTGGGCCTATTTCCGTATCATAATATACGTTTATGGGAACTGTATTATAGTATTCACAAGGTGGTAGGTCCCTCGTATGCGAGACGCTGGGTTGGTACCACCGTTTTATCTATTTCTGCCGCCAAGCAACAACAGTGCGTAAGCACTGTTGTGTTTCGGTTTGAAACATACCTGACCGTGTGCTGTGCGCGTTAGACGCTTGTTGGATGGGTGAAATCTTGCGAGTTCGCGTCACCGACATGCGTAATAGCAGTATATCTGTAGCTATACAGGTGACCTAACACAAGTAAAATTGAATGGATTTAGTTAAAGTTTAATGTGTATATATGTACTGAGTATTTTAGTTATTCAGTAAAAAGTTTAATGTGTATATGTACTATACTGTACATTGTTCAAATAGTGTTTGAGTTTGATTATTATCTTAATTGTTTAATTGTAAAATCAGTGTGCATTACAAGAGCGAATACTAAATAAATATACAAGGTAATATTTTTAAGTTGAAAAATAAATAACAAAATTCTAAGTTATTAGTTTTCACTTCCATCGGCAGTCCCTATGACTGCCAATGGTTCTTTTTAATTATGAAGAAGTAGATGCAAGACCACATGTAATACTTGATCGCCAACCGCTGTAGCGAAAAAAACTTGAGAGGTGTCAAGGGACACCCGGATGGAACGAAGTTCCTTTCGATTTTTTTTTTTTTTTTTTTTTTTTTATCCTGGCTCGGCAAAATGACTACGCCACACTTGATGGTAAGTGTAGCGCAATCCAGGAATAGTGTCGACCAACGACAAACAGTGTAATTAAATATTACAATATAATAATATTATTACAATTATTGTGTAATTGTAATAAAACTTTATTTTTTTAAAGATATAATAATATTTTTTTTATTATTAACAAATATAATGTTATATAAACTTAATCAGTAGGCTCAATTTTCGTAATAATATTATTTACAAAAAACCTGTATACACTCAACAAAAATAATCGTCGCGACACCACACTGTTCAATGCGAAATAGAAATGAAATACACTGGCTGCTATGTCACCCAGCCCATAAATCGTGTTCGATATTCAAAAAATTCAAATGCAAATTTCGAACCGCGTCTACATTTCTAAATGTCAAGTTTCACACTCGTCTGGATGGGATTAAGTCCTTTTACTTTTATTAACGGAATTTTGACTTTAACTTTGTGTAATAGATATCAAATTATTTAAACAAATATCATAAGTTTCACACCCGTCTGGATGGGATTATATCCTTTTACTTGTATTAACGGAATTTCGACTTTAACTTTGTGTGCTAGATATCAAATTGAGTGATCACTTTAAAAAAACTGTCGTGACAACTTTTCGTAAGATTTTTTTCCGTCTAGCCCCCTTTCATAACGCGCGATAAGGAACTTCGTTCCAATTATATGTTTAAAACATTTTTTGATTAACGTTAATGACGACAAGAACCGGTCGCTTTCCTGATTGTAAGCGCCACGACTGCCCATTAATAGAGGCATCACCAATCAGTATTCCGAAATGAAATACTGCTTGGCACTGGACTGCGCTCACTCCAAGACATAAGATACTAAGTCTCATAATGCATATGCAGAATATCCTGCTGGTGGTAGGATATTCATATCCGCACGGATAGCGACCACCGTACACATGGTGTTAAAATCTGCCATAGTGACCCACACACCTTGTGTGGATCGCGTTTCAGGATCAGCCAGTGTATATCCGGTTCTCCCGAGGGGCTTGCGGCATGACTTGATGGTTGGTTGGGGCGGGTACCGGGTTACATTCTTGTATCCTTGTGCCTGCATCGGTCATCCGCCTGTCCTGTCGCAGGCCCCTCGATTTGCTTCTTTCCTCTCCAAAAAGGGAAGAAGCATTGATATTACATTACTCTGGTGACCACCGATAAACTCATTATTTGTTGTAAGTTGTTGTTGTTAAGTGTAGTGTGGTCACTTAGCCGTGCTCGAATAAAAAAAAATAGATAGTGTAATTGTGTATAATCATTTTCCTAATATTCTGCGATATTAAAGTCCCCGTGCGAAGTAAATGTCACGCTCGGACAGTTTTCCTCGTCGCGGATGTCCAGTGTTGCACACTAGACAGGTCATTTATAAATCACTAGCTGTTGCCCGCGGCTTTGCTCGCATGGAAGTTGATTACGAAAATATCAACCCCTGTTTCACTCCTTTGGGGTAGAATATCCAAAAACGCTTAAACTTTTGAGCTACTGATTAACAATGAGTAGATACGTATTCAAGCGTTATAAATAATGCAAGTCCCACACAAACGTTCATCCCCTTTTACACCCCTTATTAAGTAGAATTTCCGAAATTCCTGAAACACGTATTTGTTTTAAATCATTAGCCTAAATACAAAGTTGAGTGTTCCTCAGATCAAAAATATTGCAAGTCCGATACAAACTTCCACTACCTTTTTCATCCCTTATTAAATAAAATTTCCAAAATTCCTGAAACACGTGCTTATTTGTTTTACGTCAATAACCGAAATACAAAATTTTGTTTATGTAACTTTCAAAATGTCGGACTTTCATACAAATTATCATCCCCTATTTTGACCCCTTTCGGGTAGAATTTTCTAAAATCCTTTCTTAGTGGGTGCCTGCATAACAATATGAATATACAGTCCGAATTTTATGCTTGTAGCCTTGATAGTTTGCGCTCGGCGATGATGAATCAGTTAGTCAGGACATGTTATTTTATAAGTATAGATTTAATACTAAATGTCGGTGGCCTAGCTGAGAAGGTGACAGTCTACCGAGGCAGGTGTCCCGGGTTCAACCCCAGCGCCACGGGCACATATCTCCGACTTTTTGAAGTTATGTGTATGATTGCTTTACTTCTAAAAAACTCTACATGTATAAGGAAGGGGAGGGGAATTTAGGCCTCCGTGTCATTATTTCAAAATTGTTTTGACAGCCTCCGTGGCATAGTGAGCCAAGAGCCGGCAGTGAGACGATAGGCCGTGGATTCGATCCCTGTACCGACATAAATGTTTGTGTATGAGTGTTGTAAGACCGAAAATGACAATGACAGCCTCCGTGGCGCAGCGGGTGAGGAGCCGGTTGTGAAACGAGAGGTCGCGGGTTCGAACCCCGCACCGAGACAAACATTTGTGTGATCCACAGATAAAATTATTATTGATACTTTAAGCTACCTGATTTTACCTTAAACTGTTTCTGAGAAAATGACCTTAATACACGGACAGACAGACAGATGGACAATAATATAGTGATTTATAACCGATTCTGTTTATTTATTATGAGGTACAAACCGTGACCACCGGCATATGTTGCATATTTGACAGCCTCCGTGGCGCAGCGGGCGTGTAGCCGGCTGTGAAGCGAGAGGCCGCGGGTTCGATCCCCGCACCGAGACAAATGGACGTGTGATCCACAAATATTTGTTTCGGGGTCTGGGTGTTGTGAGACCGAAAGTCTCTCGTAGTTCCTGATACCTACGACACAATACTCGTATATTACTGTGCGGTCAGGACTATGTGTCAGACTGTTGGGTGTATTCATTTATTTATTTAATTCGTTAAAATTTTCCTCGTACGTTGAATCTCTCTTTATAATAATAAAACAATTTTATCTCATTAGTATTACGAGAGAGAAACGACATTACGATAGCAAAAATCCCCGGGGAATATATATATTCGGACGCTGGTGGTAGGATATTCATATCCGCCCGGATAGTGACCACCGTACACATGGTGTTAAAACCTGCCATAGTGACCCATACATCGTGTGTCGATCACGTTCCAGGATCAGCCATTGTATATCCGGTTCTCACTAAGGGCTTGCACCCTTTTCGTTTACCTTTCCCTTAAACCCTCCCTTCCCAAATCCCTTAACCCTGGGATGAGATACACGGGTCGCCAGTATCCCAGTAGCAGTTTATGCCAAAGGGTTAAAAAAAATACCCTTTTGCACCCTTCTGATATTGTGTGTGTTCATGGACAGCGATCATTTACCATCAGGTGATGCAATTGCTAATTTTCTGGCTGTTGCATATCAAAAAAAGGTTGTCATTTTTTTATAGTATAGACCAGCAAACGGGCAAGTGGGTCACGTGATGTAAGTGATCTCCACCGCTCATGTACGTCCACAATACCAGAAGAACCATGGGCGCGTTGCCGACCTTAAAGGAAAAGGATAATTAGGGATTAGGAAGGAGCGGGATTTGGGCCCCCGGATATCTCACTCACCGTACGAAACGCAGCAGCAAGCCGCTACTTTACGTCGGTTTTTTGGGAGACAGTGGGAACGACCCGGTCGAGCCAGCCCATTCATGCTGTAGACAAAACTGTCTACAGCGTGGCTCTACCACTCACAAAACTGATTATAAGTACACTATATCAAAATTTAATTACGGCCGTAGAGAGAGACGTTGTGTCCCTCGACGACAGCAGAATTATGCCGGCCTATAGTTACTACGTATATACACACCAAACCTGGATCGTGACTCACTAGAACTAACTGTTAAGGCGGGTTTTTTTTAACATCCTACGAGTAACTTAATTTTATATACACCGTTTTTCACGACAACTGATGATACTGAACTTGATGAATAATAGAAATATGATATGAATGATGATACTTGATGAATTATAAAAGACTAGCTTTTGCTCGCGGCTCCGCCCGCGTGAACAGCATTTTCCGGGATAAAAGTAGCCTGTAACCGTCTCCAGGGTCTCTTCTGTCTCTGTAGATAAATTCATCAAAATCGGTTCAGTGATTTAGGCATGAAAGCGTAACAAACAAACTCACTTTCGCATTTACTTTCACCCTCTTTTTCAACCCTTATTAAATAAAATTTCCAAAATTCCTGAAACACGTATTTATTTTTAAAATTATGTTTATGTAACTTTCAAAAGGACTTTAATACATGTAATTTTTTTGGGGTGGAATTTTCTAAAATCCTTTCTTAGTGGGTGCCTACATAACAAAATGAATATACAGTCCGAATTTCATGCTTGTAGCCTTGATAGTTTGCGCTCGGCGATGATGAATCAGTCAGTCAGTCAGGACATGTTATTTTATAAGTATAGATAAAATTAAAAATGTAAACTAGAATAAAAAATATTGACATGTAAAAGTGATATTTATGATCCAATTTACAGAATAAATGATTTGAATTTGATGATAACTGATCACTACCCATAATCACCCTCCATACTACGTAATCAGGGGTATATTGCCGATCTTCCTCTTAAAGCGTCGTACCTGTTCCTCATTAGATGTGTAACATCGCAGGGGTTTCCCGCGGCACGTTTATATCTCAAGAGTCGCGGTAGAGCACTCAGTGTTGATCGAGACGCGAGACCGCGCGTGCGACTTCACACTACACGCGGAATATATTCACAATTACGTTTAGATAATAATGTTTTAAATAGAAACAAATAGAAATATAGTGAGTGATTGTGACAATGAAAGCGCAGGGCAAGAGATTTGTTGACCATGCTGGCAAGACGTACAAAGTGCACGCGGCGCGACGAGACGACGATCATATTGGTTTCTTTGATTTGGTGAGTCGATATTTTAAATATATAGGGACATTTAAACCATAATTTAATATGAAGTGTACAAACAAGTTACTAACGAAAACATATCATTGACTGCTTAAAAAAATAAAAATAAATATTTACAAATTTACATATGTTTATGAATGGTTTTAAATCATAATATGTTAGACGATTTGTGTTTTATATTTTCTACAGCAGTGTTCCCAACGTGGGGCCCTCGCCCCACAGGGGGGCAATTTGATAGTTAAGGGGGGCAATTTAAAAATGAACTCGACGCGACTTTAACCCTTTCGCTTTGGGTTATTTAAATGCAGTGCTAGATATCGGTGACAAATTTAACAAAAAAAATGTTAAGGTGGAGCATGGCCTAAAAAAGGTTGGAAAACACTAATTTACAGAGTTTCTTGTGTTTTTGGTAACATACGGCTAATCCAAATGATGTTTATCACGACATTTGAGGCTAGAGAACGAAAAGACTAAAGCTTTGACTTGAAAAATAGGTGCACTTTTTAAAGAATGTAGGCATCCACTGGCAAATGATTAATGAAACTCCTTTCTGAAGTCGGTGAAATTACTTGAAGTCATATGAAATTCTGTCGGCTTTGAAGTACAAATCATTCCAATAGGCAATTTAATTGATAGTTATAAATGAAAAATAAAATAAATTGTTGATGCATTTTTTTAAATCTCAAGTGTCAATTGTGGGAATGCTGGAATGTACATGATGAATAATAATAATCGACCTCATTCGGTCTAAAACACTATAAGATCTGATTATATTATTATCCAATACCACAATTTTTGAAGTGAAACTTCTTTAGAATCGTTGTGATTTGAAAATTTGATGAAACGAAAAAGGCGTCACTAAAGAGGTTGGAAAGAAACAAGATCTTAAGTATGTGAATATATGAAACTAGCTGTCGCTCGCGGCTCCGCCCGCGAGATCTGCTTTTTCTGGGATAAAAGTAGCCTAACAGTGGCGCCATGTGTCAAAAATTTATCGTACCCTCTCAGAAACCTTCGTGGGCTCATGCACAATTTTCAAATCACAACGATTCTAAAGAAGTTTCACTTCAATAAAGAAATAATTAACAAAGAAACCCGAGATTTAAACTTATGATCTCAGCGGTCGCACAGCGTAGATACTATCACCTCAATAAAGCAATGATAACAAAGAAAGACGGAAACTTAACTCTCTCAACTCTAGGAATAGTGACGCGGTGTTATAGTTAATGTAGAGTTTAGACACGGTCTCTACGTATTATAAATAAAACCGATTGTTCGATAAAAACACGCCAATCTCCTTACTATGTAATTAACCATGACAATGTAGAGTTTCTTTCGGATTAATTAACGTAGTAAGTATTTATTATTTATTGTCAAATAAAATGTTTTGTCACTGAGCGCCCACATCGCTCAATCAGGAAAAACTATCATATTTAGTAACTATGATCTAGTGAGGCACTAATTTTCTATCCTACTAATATTATAAACGCGAAAGTTTGTAAGTATGGATGAATGGATGGATGGATGTATATTTGTTACTCTTTCACGTGAAAACCACTGAATGGATTTTTATGAAACTTTACAATAATATAGCGTATACATCAGAATAAGACATAGGCTACTTTTTATCCCGGAAAAAGCAGATCACGCGGGCGGAGCCGCGAGCAAAAGCTAGTTACATATAATTAGTAAGGTCCCTAATGTTGCATGGTGGGAGCGGATTAATGTTATAATAAACATTTAAGCTGCCGATATGCTATTGCTTGTAAACATTATTCAGGATTTACTGATGTTATTTCTATTAATTTAAAATGAATAATGTAAAAACAAATAGCTTTAAATGAAGTTAAACAATTTTCTGCACATTTATACCGCAATGCTAAATCACCACCAGGAAGAATATTAAACACAACTATTGCATTACCACATATTATGAAACAATACAAACTATTGCTCACCACAATAAGCGCTTTTTTAATCATGTCTACTTCAATACTGGTTTTTAATGCCGGGAGTTGGTTTGTTGTTCATACATTAGAGTTCAACGCGTCGCTCCGTACTTGTGTACAACCCATGCCATCTCTACATGTTAGATCTGACACGTACGGGGAAACACTCAACGCAAGTTTACATTTCCTTAAACTATTACATCGAATCATTGTGTATACCTATTCCACGATGTCCGTTCTTTATCCGCCGGCTAGGTTGTGCCCTGACACTGGACTGGTCAACTCTGTCTGATAATAAATATTTGTTTACATTCTTATTAAGATCTTATTATCATTCACAAGGTGGTAGGTCCCTCGTATGCAAGAGGCCGGCACCACCGCGTGTTTATTTCTGCCGCCAAGCAACAGTGTATAAGCACTGTTGTTCGGTTTGAAGGACATTAAAGCCAGTTAAATTACTGTGCATTATTAAACTTAACATCTTATGTCTCGGGGTGACAAGCGAAGTTCAGTGCCATGCAGTGCTTTGTAATTTAAAGTGTTGTGTGGTGTGGCTTCTGTTTATGGGCAGGCGTGGCGCTTACCATCAGGCGAGCGCATTGATCGTATCGTCGTTCAATTAAATAAATATTAGTGAGAACTATGTCAAAATCGGATAAGCCATTTCTGAGATCATCGTGCACAAACGCACAGACAAAAATTCCTATAATCATTGTATTATTATATTGTATGTGCTATTGCGTTGATAAAGGTCCCTTATAACATTTTTTCTCATATATCTTGCATGTACAGACAGCGACCCGTTACATTTTTATTATACGTATAGATTGATATTGAGACAGTGAACTAACAGGTTCGCAACCGTATAACCGAGTCACGGCACCCGGTTTATAAATGTTGAGATCATAAAACATGCGAGTCTCGTCAAAACCTGTATAATTTGTCTGACTCTTTTTGAATTATTTTTACTGCATGTGGCCTTTGGCGAGTGCATTTTTTAAACATTAGCATATCTAGGTAATTATTATGTGTCCATCACTACTGACACTAAAAACTATACACGTCTATATATTAGTTCGTAAAGGTGTTTCTTCTTCCATAATATATAATCAAATTTAATCTATAATACATTATTTTAAAGCGTATATTTTCCGCCATTGACGATATATAGACAAATGTTTTAAAATTAGAGGTTCTACGAAAAAAAAATACTTATGTCCAGTACCATCAGTGACAGTATAGTCAACTAAATTGTTCTTTTTTATCCGAGCAAAGTGACTACACCACACCAAATAGCAAGCGCAGTGTTGGAGTTTCGGCGGGAATTCTGACAGTGCAGTTCATCGCTTATTTTAATTTATTTCATAAACTAGTTTAGAGTTGTGTTTGTTGTATAAAAGTGGTGCGGATTTGTTCAATAAACATTGACGGTGATGAACATTGTATGAAAACATTGAAATAAGTGAATTAAGCATCGTACTGAAAGTAGTTAACACCAAAACTCCGCCAAGACCTTGAAATCGACCGCACCCGTGTTTTATCGTTCTTGTAAAAATAACTTGAGAATAAATAATATACTTGACACTGGCAAAATGCATAATAATGCGAAAGCCATAAATAAAAAAGAAAAAGTAGCAAGCGCAGTGCAATCCAAAAAAGCAAGACCACAGACAGACGAGTTTATCGGTGATAACCAGAATCATGCCGGCCTGTATAAATGCTTCTTTCACACTCCGAAGAGGAAAGAAGCAAAACGAGGGGCCTGCGACAGAACAGGCGGATGACCGATGCATGCACCGGGATACACAATGGTGTATTATAGGGGTATACCCGCCTCAACCAACCGTCAAGTCCTGTCGCAAGTCCCTCGGGAGAACCGGATATACACTGGCTGATCCCGGAACGCGATCCACATAAGGTGTGTGGATCACTATGGCAGGTTTTAACACCATGTGTATGGTGGTCGCTATCCGCGTGGATATGAATCTTACCATAATAATAATAATATTTACTTATTTCTACTTTTTTTTATTATATTACGTAACTTTCCACTATCGGTGCGAAGTATTAGCGCGAGTCACCTAGGACAATATATTTGTCGAATGACTTTTAGTGGATATTCAAATGAGATATATTTACATAACGAAATAAAAGCAATAGCCTTGTACTTGAATCTCCTAGTGGACGAGTTGGTTGTAAACATTACAAGCCAAATCTTTCTGTAACATGACTGGAAAAAAGCATATTGCGCCGACCCCTTTTGCTGGTGGGAGGATACTTGTATCCGACCGGATAGCGACCACCGTACACTGGTGCTAAAACCTGCCATAGTGGTCGCGTTCCAGGGTCAGCCAGTGTATATCCGGTTCTCCTCAAGGGACTTGCCCCCTGATCCCATCCCTTTTTCCTTCCCCTCCCCCTTGGCCCTTTGACAGGCAGGCATGATCTTGCCGACCTACGATGGACACATTGTTTATCGTTGGTCGACACTATTCTTGGATTGCGCTACACTTACCATCAGGTGTAGCGTAGTCACTTTGCCGAGCCAGGATAAAAAAAAATCCACTGCGAGTGGGATAAGGGCAGGTGGAAGAAGAAAAATAGAAGCCCTATTCTTGAGCCGAAAGCAATAACTGCGAATTTATATAAATATAAGAAAATATTCATTATAATAAATTCTAAATAAATAAACTTAATTTAATAATGAATGATAAATATGCATTATAATTTCAATGATACATTAAAAAATAAGTGCAAGAATAAAAACAGCGACAAAAACTGCATCCGTGGCCTTGTAGCGTTAAAATTAAATCTGACTTTAGAAGCTAACATCAAGTCATATTAACAACTAGCTTTTGCTCGCGGCTCCGCCCTCGTGAACAGCATTTTCCGGGATAAAAGTAGCCTGTAACCGTATCCAGGGTCCCATCTGTCTCTGTAAATAAATTCATCAAAATCGGTTCAGTGATTTAAGCGTGAAAGCGTAACAAACAAACTCACTTTCGCATTTACTTTCACCCCCCTTTTCATCTCTTATTAAATAAAATTTCCAAAATTCCTGAAACACATATTTATTTGTTTTACGTCAATAACCGGAATACAAAATTTTGCTTATGTAACTTTCAAAATGACGGACTTTCATACATGTTATCATCCCCTATTTTGACCCCTTTGGGGTGTTATTTTTTAAAATCCTTTCTTAGTGGGTACCTACATAACAAAATGAATATACAGTCCGAATTTCATGCTTGTAGCCTTGATAGTTTGCGCTCGGCGATGATGAATCAGTCAGTCAGTCAGGACATGTTACAAGTATAGATTTCTATACGTTGTATATCTATACGTCTTTTTGTAGTGTGTGACGGTGCACTGCCTGTCAACTGAAAATGCGTCTAAAATTGCTATTTTTTTGACTCTTCAGTGTTATTTTTTGAAGTTGTTTGTTTGGTTTTGTTTAACTCTATATTTTTCAACTTGAGTGGCAGGTACACTTATGACATGAGTAAATTCTAATACAATAAAACAATCGCGACAAGTGTGTTGTTGGCCGTTGCGGAGTTATGTTTTTTTACCCCATATAACAATTAATAATTATTTTTTGAAGTGAAACTTCTTTAGAATCGTTGTGATTTGAAAATTTGATGAAACGAAAAAGGTTGGTCACTAAAGAGTTTGGAAAGAAACAAGATCTCAAGTATGTAAATATATGAAATGAAATATTTCGCATTAAAATTTTAAATAATTTTTAAGCTTGGTAAAAGTATTATAAAAATAATAAACCTTTTAATTATCCTAATACCACTGATATTCTATTTTTATCTCATTCTCTTGTAGGCTACTTTTCTGAAGTTTCACTTCTGCCGTGTGTGAATTGCACACACACTTCTTTTTTTTTCGTCAGAATTGGTCCACAATTCGATGAGAAATCGCAAATGCAATCATTAGAATGATTGCTTATTCACAGATAAATATAAAAGACCATTTTCCAAAGTTAAATTATCTAAAGTTGTTCTGATATTTTATTCTATATTTTACTTTTTTTCGTATTCGATTGAATGACGAGACGAGCAAGGCGCTCGCCTGATAATAAGCGCCATGCATACCCATAAACAGAAGCAACACCACACCGAACTTTGAATCACAAAGCACTGCATGGCACTGAACTGCGCTCGTCACCTCAAGATGTTAAGTCTCAATGCCCAGTAATTTCACTGGCTTCAATGTCCTTCAAACCGAAACACAACAGTACACACTGTTGCTTGGCCACTGTATATAATAGTTTCTAGGAAGATATCTATGGTCACTTGTACAATGGTGTAATTGGCGACATGTCGGAAACGCAACTCATGTTTCTGACAACTGTTATGACACATTAGTTGTCGTCTCAACGAGTCGCGACGTCACTCGGCGTCTTCCTACAACTCCTCGTATTGTTTAAGAATTGTTAAATGTATTACGAGTATGTTTACGGAAACAACATCATCTTGACTTTTTTTATAGCATAGGCCGGCAAACGAGCAAGTGGATCACCTGATGATAAGTGATCTCCACCGCCCATGTACGCCCACCACCAGAAGAATCCTGAGCGCGTTGCCAACCTTAAAGGAAAGGAATAATTAGGGGTTGGGAAGGGGAGGGGATTTGGGCTTCCGGATATCTCACTCACCGTACGAAACGCAGCAGCAAGCCGTTACTTTACGTCGATTTTCTGTGAGACAGTGGTAACGACCCGGTCGAGCCAGCCCATTCATGCTGTAGACAAAACTGTCTACAGCGAGGCTCTACCACTCAATGACTTTACTCTGACTTTAAATTTCGGTGACTATTTTTTTACAAATGAATGGCAAACACAAAGCAGCGATAGCTCAGCGGGGAGTGGTACGGACTGTCGAGACGAAAGTCGCAGGTTCGAAACCAGCCCCAAGAGCATACACCTCTGACTTTTATATATTACGTGTATATTAATTGTTAATTATCGCTTGATTTAACGGTGAAGGAAACATCGTGAGGAAACCTGCATACCTGAGAACTCGATAAGATTTTTTGAAGGTATGTTAGAATCGTTGTGATTTGAAAATTTGATGAAACGAAGAAGGCGTCACTAAAGAGGTTGGAAAGAAACAAGATCTCAAGTATGTAAATATATGAAATGTAACATTTCGCATTAAAATTTTAAATAATTTTTAAGCTTGGTAAAAGTATTATAAAAATAATAAACCTTTTAATTATCCTAATACCACTGATACTCTATTTTTATCTCATTCTCTTGTAGGCTACTTTTCTGAAGTTTCACTTCTGCCGTGTGTGAATTGCACACACACTTCTTTATTTGCAATAAATAAACGCAGTAAATAATTTTATTAAATCAGACTGGGGCGTAAAAGAACAAAACTAAACCATAAGTCCTTGAAGAAACATCTGCGAACAAGTTCTGACGCATCACGCGATACACCGGCGTCCGTACACGGACTAGTGGTGTCAAGTTCCTCTTATTCTTTTTAATTTGTGGCTTCGCATTATTATGCATTTCGCCAATGACATGTATAATTTATTCTCAAGTCTTCACAAGAACGATGAAATATCGGTGTGGTCGTTTTCAAAGTCTTGTTGGAGTTTTAGTGTGAATTCCTTTCAGTACGATGCTTGATTGACTTATTTCATTGTGTCCATACACTGTTCATCGCCGTCAATGTTTATTGAATAAATCCACACCGCTTATATAAAACAAAAAGAACTTTAAACTAGTTTTTGAAATAAATTAAAATAAGCCATGAACCGCACTGTCAGAATTCCCGCCAAAACTCCAATTAAACGTTAACTAATTAATGAAAATTAACAGTGCCATCTGTTGACAGTATAATCAACTAATTTGTTGTATTGTATTTATTTATTTCTACTTTATTATATTACGTCACTGACCTATCGGTGCGAAGTATTCGCGCGGGTTACTTTTTTTTTACGAGCCCTGTATTATATACGTCCCACTGCTGGGCACGGGCCTCCTCTACTGAATGAGAGGGATTAGGCCTTAGTCCACCACGCTAGCCTAATGCGGGTCGGCAGACTTCACATACCTTCGAAAAATCTTATCGAGTTCTCAGGTATGCAGGTTTCCTCACGATGTTTCCTTCGCCGTTAAAACAAGCGATAATTAACAATTAATATACACGTAACTTAGAAAAGTCAGTGGTGTATGCTCTTGGGACTGATTTCTTGCGACTTTCGTCTCGACAGTCCATACCACTCCCCGCTGAGCTATCGCTGCTAACTTGGGTTACTTAGTAAATTAAATAACTACACAAAACGACCCCGAAACAATCATTAAAGCGGGATTATCGTCGCGTTTCTGTCCACTATCTCAATTCAATGTTATTAATGATTCACTGTCAATTAACGCTAACCCATTATTTATCTGAATTAATGCTACAGTTGACAAGTTCTGAGAATCTGTATTGTGCCGCGCTGTGGCCAGTTGTGTTCATGAATGGGTCGGTTTAGTCCGGAGCTTGACCGCTTTTTTGAATGCTATTATTTGTATGACCGTGAAACCGTGGGAATTATAGGTCATTCTTTATATTTGTAATGGAATCGTAGCTGGATGGAGGGTATCTTATCACTTTTATACCCGAGTACATTGTGACCAATGTAAATCAAACATAATTTACAAGGTGAAAGGTCTCTCATATGCGAGAGGCCGTCTGGGTTGGTACCACCGCTCTGTCTATTTCTGCCGTCAAACAACAGTGTGTAGTATGTGTAGCACTTGGTCCAAGCGTCTCGCAGTAACGGTAACGGTGTCGCGAGTTCAGACATTTTATCTCATCTAAAAATATGCGTTCCGCGATAAAAGAAGTTTACACTACAAAAACTGGCTCGTCTCGTGTGGAACATTAATAAAAAATACAAAAGCCAGGGCAACCAGTCCGAAGGACGGCACCGCTGTCTCGGACAACGATCTTGTCTTGTTTTTTTATCCGAGCACGGCAAAGATAGTAAGCGTAGTGCAATCCAAAAATCCAGCGACCACCGACAAACAATTAGTTTATCGGTGGTCACCAGATTATCATCATCATCATCAGCCACAAGACGTCCACTGCCGAACATAGGCCTCCCCCAAAGATTTCCAGACCGACCAGTTGGAAGCGGCCTGCATCCAGCGACTTCCTGCGGTCTTTATCAGGTCGTCTGTCCACCTTGTAGGTGGACGTCCAACGCTGCGCTTGCCAGTACGGTATATATACTTATTTTATTGTTGAAAATTTGACAGCCTCCATGGCGTAACGGAGGAGTAGCCGGGTGTGAAGCGAGAGGCCGCGGGTTCGATCCCTGCACTGAGACAAACATTTGTGTGATGCACAAATATTTGTCTCGGGGTCTGCGTGTTGTGAGACCGAAAGTCTCTCGTAGTTCCTGATACCCACGACACAAGACTCGTATCTTACTGTGGGGTCAGGACTGTGCGTGTGACTGTTGGGTGTATTTATTATTATTGTTGAAAATAAAACTAAATACAATTCATGCGTTGCTACTGTAGGAAGCTAATCTCTTCAAGCTATAACAATATTAATCAATTTGTCTCGCCTCCGTTTTCATTGACGATACATCCCATTTTTATGGAAAAAAATTAAATACTTAATTTACGAAGTTGGACTGAGGTCTTTATCTCATAAGTACAAGAGTCCCATGCCCAGCAGTGGGACAGTATAATACGGGGCTTCTATTTGTAGGATCTTTCTTCTCTAGGATTCCAATGCTACAAATATGTATACGCACACTGTCGCACTTATGGTAACCTGATGGTAAGAGATCTCCACCGCCCATGTACGCCCACCACCAGAAGAATCATGGGCGCTTTGCCGATCTTAAAGAAAAGGGGTAATTAATTAGGATTGGGAAGGGGAGAGGCTTTGGGCTTCCGGATATCTCACTCACCGTACGAAACGCAGCAGCAAGCCGCTACTTTACGTCGGTTTTTGTGAGGCAGTGGTAACGATCGATATTACATTATACAGCCCATTCACGCTGTAGACAGTTATGTCTACAGCGTGGCTCTACCACTCAAAGTTATATAGTAACAAAACCTATTACTCGTCGTTCTGCTTTAAGCCCATTATTCACTTTAATATAATAAAATCCATTAACTATCTCACACAGGAAATCATTTATCTCATGTTATTCATTGTGTGACCGTTCTCATGCGGGCCTTTGGAGGGCATCTGAAGGGGGGGGGGGGTGTTCTTTGTCACTCTTACGCTGAATGAGTGAAAGGTGACAAATAACAAGGTTTAAAAAAACATAAAATACATAAAAAAATAATAGTTAAAAAAACTAAAAAACACGCTTTTATAGAAAGTATAACTAAAAAAAAAGAAAATAAATTTGAAGAAAACAATATATTTTATTGTAAAAAAAGCGTGGGGTGCATGGTGTCAATAGTTATAATTATTGTATTGACAGATATGAGTGGAAGGATTATCATTTAGATAGTATCTTAAAAAGCACCCAAACCTACCAACATACCAACATACAAACATACCAACATACATACGTCTGAAGCTAATAAAAGCGTGTTAAAAAAATGTAAAATACAAATACTCTGTGTCTCATAATGCCAAGTAATTTCACTTGCGTCAAACCGAAGCACAATAGTTACACACTACTGCTTAGCGGCAGAAATATACCGCGCGGTGATACCTACCTAATGGAGATGCATTCGATAGACTGACTTCCTAGCAGCGATAGGTTAGCGGGGTACACAGTCGAGATGGAAGTCGCAGGTTCGAGACCAGCCCCAAAAGCATGCACCTCTTACGTTAAGTGTATATTAATTGTTAATTATCGCTTGCTTTAACGGTGAAGGAAACATCGTGAGGAAACCTGCATACCTGAGAATTCCTAACAATTTTGAAGGTATGTGAAATCTCGTGGTGGGCTGAGCCCTTACCTCTCTCATTCAGATTCCGGGCATACAATAAGTATTTCCTGATAGAAAAACTCAATATCATTTTCACCCGACCTGGGGTCGAACCCGAGACCTCAGCACAGCAGTCATACCGCGTACACAATACAACTGAGCCAGTCAACAATAGGTAATAACAGTAACAAGATAACTGTCTACACGTCACTATATGCAAAAAACATAGCGATCCGATATTAATGTTACTAAAACAAAAACTATCGCAAAAACTGTATACAAATATTACACAGTAATAAAAGAGGTATGTAAGTTGTTTGTATCACGAATTACAGCTACATAATGCGGTTCTGTGTGCATGAAAATTGTGCTGTTTTTTTTTACTAGCCCTGTATTATACATGTCCCACTGCTGGGCACAGGCCTCCTCTACTTAATGAGAGGGGTTAGACCTTAGTCCACCACGCTGGCCTAATGCGGGTTGGCAAACTTCACATACCTTCGAAAAATCTTATCGAGTTCTCAGGTATGCAGGTTTCCTCACGATGTTTCCTTCACCGTTAAAGCAAGCGATAATTAACAATTAATATACACGTGACTTAGAAAAGTCAGAGGTGTATGCTCTTGGGGCTGGTTTCGAATCTGCGACTTTCGTCTCGAAAGTCCGTACCACTCCCCGCTGAGCTATCGCTGCTTATCTACAAATAAATTTTACAAAGTGGTCCCTGGTACGCGTGAGGACGTCTGGGTTGGCACCACCGCGCCGTCTACTTCTGTCGCCAAGCAACAGTGTGTAAGCACTGTTGTGTTTCGGTATGAAGGACATTGAAGCCAGTGAAATTACTGGGCATTATGAGACTTAATATCTTGTGTCTCGGGGTGACGAGCGCAGTTCGGTGCCATGCAGTGCTTTTTAATTCAAAGTTCCGTGTGGTGTTGCTTTTGTTTATGGGCAGTGGCGCTTACTCAGGCGAGCGCCTTACTTGTCTCGTCCTTTAATCAAATAAAAAAAAAATATAAGTTCCAATGTTTTTTATAACATATCGCGGTGGTCACGATTTGTACCTCATAATGAATAAAGAGAATCGGTTATAAATGAGCATATTGTCCATCTGTCTGTCTGTCCCTGTATTAAGGTCATTTTCTCAGAAACAGTTTAAGGTAAAATCAGGTAGCTTAAAGTATCAATAATAATTTTATCATTTATTTTTTATATCATAAGCCGAAAAACGAGCAAATAAGTCACCTTATGGTAAATGATCCCCATCACCCATGTACGCCTACAATACCAGAAAAATCATGGGACATTTTCGACCTTAAACGAAATAGATAATTAAGGGGGTTTGGGCCTCCGAATATATCACTCGCCGTACGAAACGCAGCAGCAAGCCGCTACTTTACGTCGGTACATTTATGAGACGGTGGTAACGATCCGGTCGAGCCGGCTCATTCGTGCTGTAGATAAACTATCTAATCAAACTATCTGTCTCTACTTTTTATAAGCGAAGCCGCGAGCTAATAAGTAACAGGCAATAAATAACAGTTCGCAGGTTCGAAACCAGCCGCAAGAGCATACACCACTGACTTTCCTAAGTTACGTGTATATTAATTGTTAATTATCGCTCGCTTTAACGGTGAAGGAAACATCGTGAGGAAACCTGCATACCTGAGAACACAATAAGATTTTTCGAAGGTATGTGAAGTCTGCCATCCCGCATTAGGCCAGCGTGGTGGACTAAGGCCTAATCCCTCTCATTCAGTAAAGGAGCCCAGCAGTGGGACGTATATAATACAGGGCTAGTAAAAAAAATAATAGCGTCTACTGTCGCAGGATTTTCTTCTTCTCCCTCCGAAGAGAGAAGAAGTATTTATACAGGCCAATAAGATTCTGGTGACCACCGATAAACTCTTTATTTGTCGGCGGTCGCTAGTTTTTTGGACTGCACTACGCTTACCATCAGGTGTAGTGCAGTCACTTTGCCGTGCTCGGATAAAAAAGGCTATGAAGGCTGACCAATGACGCGATTGAATTAATAAAATCTCTTTATCCATTTATAAATTACAGTATTGTCTAATTGATGTCGGGGGTTTTTACAATTAGTTAATTGAACTATAAGTATAACTTCACAATATTAATGTTCTAACCACAAAACTCTCTAATGAGGTTTTTACGAGTGACGATTTGAGAAAAACCATTCGTTTGATTAATGCGTTTTTATATCAGGCTGGTTAACGAACAAGTGGGTCACCTAATGCGACATCCGCCACTCATAAAAATAATACTAGCCCTGTATTATACACGTCCCACTGCTGGGCACGGAGTTAATGTACTTTGATCTGTTACTCCTCAAATATAATTTTTACCCGAATCGGGGATCGAACCCGAGCTGTATCACAGCAGACGTACCGCGTGCGCAATACAATGGCGCCACCGAGACATTTTTAATAATTTATTTAAATTAATGAATTTAGCAAAATAAAATGTATAAAGGGTTATTTTTAAAACATCAGCAATCTCGCAGGGGTAGATTCCTAAGGTTATAAGCTACTAATTTTGTTCTACGACTTTTCATAATTTGTTAGATTTTATTTTCATACAAAAATAAGTATTCATTTAATTTCCGTCTTGAATGTTACAACGCGTATCGCAGATTACGTAAACAAATACGCGAAGCGTGGGGAACCGCGCTAGCGCCTTTAAAGGTCAACGCCCGAGCAGCTGACGGCCGCCTGTGATGTCGCGCGCGCACGCCACGCCGCGCCGCAGTCTACGAAGAAAAACACGACACAACAAAAACTTGTAAAATCATATTGTTTTAAATATATTGAGTTATATCCAAACTCGTAGAACAAAAGTTGTTCCGTATGGGGTCAGCTATCTGGTCCTGCGAGATTGCTGGTGTTTTAAAATTAACCCTGTATATGTACACACACACACACTGATACACACACGTAAACACACATGCACACACACATGACATTCCCCACTTTTTTATTGACCTGACTCGCGCTAACAAACTAAGTATTTCAATCTTTTATTTGGTCTCTCAAGACACAGGCTCCGTCTTATTTGAGAACCTCTGGTAAATATTTTTTGTATCAGTCTTTTATTAAATAAAGATTTTTTTCTTTTTACCAATTTTTTACTTGATGTGAGTTGAAATGTTTTTACGTATTTGTATCAAATTAAAGATAGGTTGAGGAATATAATATAAATATGACTAGCTTTTGCTCGCGGCTCCGCCCGCGTGAACAGCATTTTCCGGGATAAAAGTAGCCTGTAACCGTCTCCAGGGTCCCATCTGTCTCTGTAGATAAATTCATCAAAATCGGTTCAGTGATTTAGGCGTGAAAGCGTAACAAACAAACTCACTTTCGCATTTACTTTCACCCTCGTTTTCATCCCTTATGAAATAAAATTTCCAATATTCCTGAAACACGTATTTATTTGTTTTACGTCAATAATCGAAATACGAAATTTTGTTTATGTAACTTTCAAAATGACGGACTTTCATTATATATTATCATCCCCTATTTTGACCCCTTTGGGGTGGAATTTTCTAAAACCCTTTCTTAGTGGGTGCCTACATAACAAAATGAATATACAGTTCGAATTTCATGCTTGTAGCCCTGATAGTTTGCGCTCGGCGATGATGAATCAGTCAGTCAGTCAGGACATGTTATTTTATAAGTTTTTTTTTTTTTTATAGCATAGGCCGGCAAACGAGCAAGTAGGTCATCTGATGGTAAGTGATCTCCGCCGCCCGTGTACGCCCACCACCAGAAGAATGATGGGCGCGTTGCCGACCTTACAGGAAAGGGATAATTAGGGATTGGGAAGGGAAGGGGATTTGGGCTTCCGGATATCTCACTCACCGTACGAAACGCAGCAGCAAGCCGCTACTTTACGTCGGTTTTCTGTGAGACAGTGGTAATAACCCGGTCGAGCCAGCCCATTCATGATGTAGACAAAACTATCTACAGCGTGGCTCTACCACTCTAAGAATAGAACCGATAACCGGTGGGCGCAGGAAGGTTCTGGAATGGAGGCCAAGTACTGGCAAGCGCAGCGTTGGACGCCCACCTACAAGGTGCACAGACGACCTGATAAATGTCGCAGGGAGTCGCTGTATGCAGGCCGCTTCCAACAGGTCGGGCTGGAAATCTTTGGGGGAGGCTTATGTTCAGCAGTGGATGTCCTGTGGCTGATGATGATGATGATGATGATACAATGCGGCCGCAGTTTTTTAATTATTGCTATGAGTAAAGGTTGGCGCGGAGTAGGGGCCTATTTCCCTCTGATTTTTTGTTCCACTATAATAGGTAGCAGGGCCGATGACCCCTCGTGTGTAAACAACTTTGGAAAGGTCAAAATAACGCGAACTGTTTGTTGTCGACACACATACGATCACATTATGTCCTCTAACGGAATCAGCAAACATCAGACTCTAAAATATAACCATTTATAACCTCGATAGCAATTATAATAACAAGACTTAAAAACCGACTTAAAAAAAATAATACTCAAAGTAGTAGTTTAAAATATTTTTTAATATAAAAATTATTCATTATATTTAAAAGCAGCGATAGCTCAGCGGGGATTGGTACGGACTGTCGAGACGAAAGTCGCAGGTTCGAAACCAGCCCCAAGAGCATACACCTCTGACTTTTCTAAGTCACGTGTATATTAATTGTTAATTATCGCTTGCTTTAACGGCGAAGGAAACATCGTGAGGAAACCTGCATACCTGAGAACTCGAAAGATTTTTCGAAGGTATGTGAAGTCTACCAACCCGCATTAGGCCAGCGTGGTGGACTAAGGCCTAACCCCTCTCATTCAGTTGAGGAGATCCGTGCCCAGCAGTGGGACATGTATAAAACAGAGCGAGTAAAAAGTAATATTTATATTGCATGTTTTTCGCGTGGCAATAAACGTTTCTTTCTTTCTTACATCTTTAAAAAATTACAATTTCAAAATACTATTTCTATAGGTCTGTTTGGAGTCGGTGTTTTTTCAGTTGACCGGCAGCGACATGGGCATCCACTCCAAAAGATTTATACAAATTATTATTACAGACTTCTCAGTGTAATTCTTTTAAGCTTTGTAATTTTAAATTTTATGTGATGTACCGCTTTGGTATGTTATTCCATATTGAAATCGTGACGACTGAGCTGTTGTCCGTTGAAGCGTTAAATTTTGTTTTGCTTCTGTTTGTGGCGCTTACCACGCGAGCACCTTGCTCGTCTCGTCATTGAAACAAATAAAAACTGACACTGTGACATGGAATTAACCGACTTTATCCCAATTCTCATGATGGCTTTAAACTTTCCATTGACATACTTCAAACGAGAAAAAACGCATTTAAATCGGCCCATATATTAAGACACTTTGATGTTACTGACCTTTACGCAGGCAGACAAGAATTCACACCCATAACTCATAAAAACCCTCTTTATAGCCGAGGTTTAAAAAACATAAAGTCTGCAAGTCATTATCCACTTTAACTCGAAGTGCATAATGTGTGCCAATATTATGTGAGGTTTTCCTTAACCGCGCTCGGTTATAACAAAATAAACCGTGTGGAGAAAGTACAGACTGTGTCCTTAGTGATTTTTTTTATAGCATAGGCCAGCAAACGAGCATGTAGGTTATCTGATGATAAGTAATCTCCACCGCCCATGTATGCCCACCTCCAGAACAATCATTGGCGCGTTGCCGACCTTAAAGGACAGGGATAATTAGGTATTGGGAAGGGGAGGAGATTTGGGCCTCCGGATATCTCACTCACCGTACGCAGCAGCAAGCCGCTACTCTACGTCGGTTTTCTGTGAGACGGTGGTAACGACCCGGTCGAGCCAGCCCATTCATGCTGTAGACAAAAGTGTCTACATCGTGGCTCTACCACTCAAATTTTCCTCAGTCTATCATTTAGTTTTGCTGGTGGCAGGATATATCGGCCCGGACAGCGACCACCGTGCAAATGGATGACAAAAAGTCAAATTTTTATTAAAAAATTGTCCTGATTTTAACTCTAAGGCACTAAAAGACAAAAATACTAAAGTACCTCTACGTGAATTTTAAAGTACAGTGTTTTAAAATTGTTTTTCAAGATAAAAATTAGTATACATTTACCTACTGGATAAGTTTCAGTAAAACTTATATTTTAATCTACACATATACGCACTGACGCCTGTAATCCGCAAAGGGGTAGACAGAGATGTAGTCAGTACACCCACAATTCGGCGAGCGTATTTCTGTCCCATAAAAGGGGGCGAGCCTATCGCCATACCGGGCACAAATTCCAAACTCCGGGCTGATACCAAGCATTCGTGACAGATAAATCCAATATCACTTTTACCCGACCCGGGATCAATCCCGAGACCTCAGCATAACAGTCCGTTATCACGGCCGTGTGTTATATATCTACGTCCTTTCAGAACCCTTAAAAGTTTGACAGCCCCTCCGTGGCGCAGCGGGCGAGTAGCTGTGAAGCGAGAGGCCGCGGGTTCGATCCCCGCACCGACACAAATGTTTGTGTGATCAACAAATATTTGTTTCGGGGTCTGGGTGTTGTGACACCGAAAGTCTCTCGTAGTTCCTGATACCACACAAGACTCGTATCTTACTGTGGGGTCAGGACTATGTGTGTGACTGTTGGGTGTATTTATGGCTTAAAATCCTGACAGCTCATAACTACGTGTGTAGTGTACAGTGCGTTAACACGGAGACATTTGGCGGCCGCCTCCGCTCGCGTCCCCCCTCCAGCGTCAGTGAGTCAAGTTCAAGGCGAACAACTGCGATCCTACTGACGCAGACTCGGACGATGACAAGTTTTATACAGCCACCCTTGTACGATGAAATGAAATAGTTTATTAATCATGTAGGCAATTGAAATAGCGCTTATGACAAGTCAGTACGAAAGTAAAATAAACTTATATGTATATAGAAACTAGCTTTTGCTCGCGGCTCCGCCCGTGTGATCTGCTTTTTCCGGGATAAAAAGTAGCCTATGTCTTATTCTGATGTATAAGCTATATTATTGTAAAGTTTCAGTAAATCCATTCAGTAGTTTTTACGTGAAAGAGTAACAAACATACATCCATCCATCCATACTTACAAACTTTCGCGTTTATATTATTAGTAGGATCAGTATCAACTAATGTATACATAGCATACATAGCATCATCAAAATACACTCGGCAATTACACAAAATCTATTTATTTATCTATTATTATTAATATCCATATTATCTTATTATTATTTTTCATATTCTTACAATGGAATAGTCCAGAATTGCAGCCGAGTTCAAAAAATATCACAGAGTCAAAAATAAGAATTTATGATATTTTTTTCGGAGACAATGTTCAAACATAGATTGGTCGATCCTTACTCGCTTTATTAAATAAATTCACTTGACACTGACCAGTTTCATATATATGTTTATAGGTTTACTTATGTATTATTTATTCATTACTTATTATGTAATGGATGTTTAAATATGGTTCGGTGTTGCGGACCTTCTACGTACTTATGTTATATTTACTTTACAAATATCAGAAATGGTTTTTTATAAATCCATAGTCGAATCCGGCTGATGTTAACAACTACGCTTGCCAATATTTTATTTTATTTTACTAGGTACAGTTACAGACTGCCGTCTCCATTAGTAATTTGTTTATATAAAAACTATTTTGAGTGGTAGAGCCAAGCTGTAGACAGTTTTGTCTACAGCATGAATGGGCTGGCTCGACCAGGCCGTTACCACTATCTCACAGAAAACCGACGTAAAGTAGCGGCTTGCTGCTGCGTTTCGTACGGTGAGTGAGATATCCGGAAGCCCAAATCCCATTCCCTTCCCAATCCCTAGTTATCCTTTTCCTTTAAGGTCGGCAACGCGCCCATGATTTTTGTGGTGGTGGGCGTACATGGGCGGTGGAGATCACTTACCATCAGGTGACCCACTTGCTCGTTTGCTGGCCTATGCTATAAAAAAAAATCTATACACAGCGATTCAATTTATAAAGTACGGTTTATTCGCATAGAAATCAGTGTAGTCTATATTAGCGATCTATATTAGCAAGCCTCAACCGAACCCGCGGCCTCTCATTTCTCATCAGGCTGCGTCACTGACTGTCAAAATAAAGTACTTGGATGATGACTGACGATATTTAACTTCAAATCATTAGCTCTCGACTGGGGGTTAAATTAAATGCACTAGAAAGAGACGCACTGAGGCAATTTCATAAAAGAGTATAGTCGTCTCTCTCACACTTCTGTAGGGTATGGATACCCATAAACCCGTTTACGGGTATTATATGTGTTTTTAGCTCAGCTTTATAACTCCAAGAAAACAATGCATTTAGTACAAACAAACTGACTTTAAGGGGAATCTAAATTGATCATCAGCAACAGGACGTCCACTGCTGAACATAGGCCTCCCCCAAAGATTTCCAGCCCGACCTGTTGGAAGCGGCCTGCGTCCAGCGACTTCCTGCGACCTTTATCAGGTCGTCTGTCCACCTTGTAGGCGGACGTCCAACTCTGCGCTTGCCAGTACGTGGCCTCCATTCCAAAACCTTTCTGTCCCATCGGTTATCGGTTCTGCGAGCTATGTGGCCTGCCCACTGCCACTTGAGCTTGCTAATCCGCTGAGCTATGTCGGTGACTTTCGTTCTTCTACGGATCTCCTCATTTCTGGTTTGATCATGTAGAGAAACACCGAGCATAGCTCTCTCCATAGCTCGCCGAGTGACTGTGAACCGTCTTATACGGCCCATATTTAGAGGCCACGTCTATGTGTAGTTTAGGTGTCCGTAATCTTGTGATAAAACCTAGTATTAAACCTAGAATTCGCTGGTGGGAGAATACTTGTATCCGACCGGATAGCGACCACTGTACACTGGTGCTAAAACCTGCCATAGTGGCCCACCTTGTGTGGGTTGCGTTTCAGGATCAGCCAGTGTATATCCGGTTCTCCCCAGGGGGATTGTCCCTTGATCCTACCCTTTTCCCATCCCTTTTCCCTTCCTTCCCCCTTGGCCCTTTGGCAGGCCGACCTACGATGGACACGTTGCTTATCGTTGGTCGACACTATTCTTGGATTGCGCTACACTTACCATCAGGTGTAGCGTAGTCACTTTGCCGAGCCAGGATAAAAAAAAAATAACAAGTCAATAAAGTGAAATTACTGAACATGGGAAAAGGCAGGCCATTCAATCTTGGATTTCCCAGACATCCAACAACCCTACGTACTTTATGATTGTTGTCGTCATAGTGACGGGACGTTACTTATCTGTCTCAGGGCGAGGTATTCTTCTGTGTACATGTAGGTGACGCACAGACGAACCGGTTGTCAAATTTACGCATTAAATACGAGGAAGGAAGTAGGAGCATTCACTGTTTATAAAAACCCATACGTTAGTTAATTTGGTGTAAATATTTTTTGATTTTTGTTAAAAAATATTCTTATGTAATCGAAGGTAACATAAATATGTACCGATATCACGGATACTATTTTGATGGATTGAAAACTACTACAGTCGGGGTCCCATTTGAGTTAAATGCTGGTCGGATGCCGGGTGGCTCTAATGAGCTACGACCTTTATAAAACATGCTCTGTTTAGAATAAATTAATCGAAGTTCAGCCTTGTGTGATATTTAATATTTAAATTGTGATAATGTGTCACCAAATATGTCAATGTTGTTGTGGATTCTTATAATTTGTTTGTACAGACAAGACAGACGAGAAACACGTGCTTTCGACTAATTAAACACTACGCACTGCACTTACCATCAGATTAGACCTGCGCGAAACAGTACTCTATGAAGTAATACCATATGACATGACATTTCGTACTGCGTAATATGTCATTATAGCATTACTCTAGACATGACCTGAGATGACACGCTATGTGAACGGTCCACTATTACTTGTACTGAATGTTCAGTCAGGACTCAGGTGTAATTTAATAGCAATAGATAGATAGACCTTTTATTATTATCCTAATCTTATAACGATACGTTATGAGGAACATTAATAATGTAAATTTGTCGAACTTTTACTATTACGCGCCCGACTTCACCGAGCCGCCCGTTCGTGTACTATGGCCGTGTGCACATTATGTTTAATGTCATGTGTCATGCAACATTTTGCCGGGTAATAGGTACTGTTACAGTACGCGGTGTTATATTACGCGTCATGCATTACTCACAGCACTTACACATCTCTACATCAGATGCAGTGTAGGTCAATTAGTCACCTTAAAAAACCCTATCACATCATGGGACGGAAATATGCTCGGCGAAATGTGGATGTACTTGTTACACCTCTGCCCACCCCTTTGGGGATAACAGGCGTGGGTACGTATTGTATGTAATTAAAGTAATAATATTGACGAATTCTACACTTTTTAATCATTGATATTTAATAAGAGGAAACGATTAATGAATTAAAAAGAAGGTTTCTCTACCAGGTGCCATCTTTAAACACAACTTGTTAACAAACTTGTTTTTGTTATGATGTATTTGACGAGGAAAATAATAAAGTAATAAAATGTTATATTTATTAAACAAAGCCATAAAGTGATGTTTGTTGTGTAATCTTGGTTCTTTCCGCTTTCACGTAAACAGAGTGTGGAGTCATGTTGTATACGCTCGTGTATACAGTATGGAAATACTTTTCTTTCTGACGTCATCCCGATTTTTTTTTTATCCGAGCACGGCAATGTGACTGCACTACACATGATGGTAAGTGTAATGCAGTCCAAAAAATCAGCGACCACCGACAAACAATGAGTTTATCGGTGGTCACCAGTGTCATGCCGGCCTGTATAAATGATTCTTCCCTCTACGGAGAGGGAAGAAGCAAATCGAGGGGCCTGCGACAGGACAGGCGGATGACCGATGCAGGTACAATGATACAAGGATATACCTCTATACCCGCCCCAACCAACCATCAAGTCATGTCGCAAGCCCCTCGGGAGAACCGGATATACACTGGCTGATCCTGGAACGCGATCCACACAAGACGTGTGGATCACTATGGCAGTTTTAACACCAATGTTTTAATTCTAGTGTTCATATAAACATCATAATTTAAATACACATAGTCCTGATCCCACAGTAAGATACGAGTCTTGTTTCGTGGGTATCAGGAACTACGTGGGACTTGCAGTCCCACCTAGAACAGAAACCAATATTCGTGGATCACACAAACATTTGTATTTGTGCGGGATCGAACCCACGGCCTCTCGCTTCTTAGCCGACTCGCCCCTGCGCCACGTAGGTAATTGATGATGTATTTGGTATGTGGGGACGACTCGCCATCTGACCCACATAATCGGAAATGGAAACACCCACAAACTAGAAGAATCACTGATAGGTTGTCAACCTTACAGTAAAACAACGGGGATTAAGCAAGTGGAGGGAATTTACACCTCCGGTAATCACACTCACCGCTACATCAAGTGGACACCTCGATTATCTGTGAGACAATGGTAACATATCCGGTTGTCCCGAGGGGCTTGCGACGGGACTTGATGGTTGGTTGGGGCGGTACAGGGGTATATTCTTGTATTATTGTGCCTGCATTGGTCATCCGCCTGTCCTGTCGCAGGCCCCTCGATTTGCTTCTTCCCTCTCCGAACAGGTAAGAAGCATTCATAGAGGCCGGCATGACTCTGGTGACCACCGATAAAGTCATTGTTTGTCGGTGGTCGCTGGTTTTTTGGACTGCACTACGCTTACCATCAGGTGTACTTACTTTGCCGTGCTCGGATAAAAAAAAAATAATAACCAGGTCGAGCCGGTTGCATGCCGTAGACATGTCTGTACCACTTATTAAAGGTGGATAAGAATTCGGGGTTTACGACGATTTATCCAATGTCAATAATTTCAAAGTCAACACATTAAACAATCGCTTCTCACCTCTACAAGTACGATATTTAAAGAATGAACTGGCAAATTATAAACAGGCGTCGGCATTTTTTTCGACAATGAAAATATAAAAAATATCTCGGTGCAGATCGTGAGTACGTGACTAGCTAACTGAGTCATTCACCTTCGTGTCTTACTGGATTGAAGATATGCTTTGTTAGATACACATATCTTTGTAGTAGAGGGAACAAGTTTTTGAAGCGAAACTTTTTTAGAATCGTTGTGATTTAAAAATTTGATGAAACGAAAAAGGCGTCACTGAATAGGTTGGAAAGAAACAAGATCTTAAGTATGCAAATATACGAAATGTAATATTTCGCATTAAAGTTTTAAATAATTTTTAAGCTTGGTAAAAGTATTATAAAAATAATAAACCTTTTAATTATCCTAATACCACTGATACTCTATTTTTATCTCATTCTCTTGTAGGCTACTTTTCTGAAGTTTCACTTGCCGTGTGTGAATGGCACACACACTTCTTTTTTTAAAAAAAATATCTCACTCCATAGCATCGCTTACCCTCCTTCCAGTGCGACCACACCTCCGGAAGCTTCAAACATTATTGTCGCACGACCGGCTGCAGTATTGGTCACTGCATCGATATTGTTATCGATTATCCACGCACTGACTACTTCACTAGACACTAGAGGGGGGGAGGGGTCGCGGGGATCAGTGTCACTTTCAAACGGGAGCGATCTGTCAAGGATTTTTACGAATTCGATCTGTAATTCGCATTTTATATCGCATCGATAATAAATTCGCTCATACAAAAGAACAACGATGTAATTGCGTTTTATTGCGTTTGACGGCCTCCGTAGCGCAGCTGACCAGTAGCCGGCTGCGAAGCGAGAGTCCGCAGGTTCGATCCCCGCACCAAGACAAATGTTTGTGTGATCCACAAATATTTGTTTCGGGGTCTGGGAGTTGTGAGACGAAAGTCTCTCGTAGTTCCTGGCACCCACGACACAAGACTCGTATCTTACTGTGGGGTATGTGTGTGACTGTTGGGTGTATTATTAATTATTCAGAAAGTTTTCATTGTAATCTTTACATAGTATAAAATGAAGTCGCTACCGCTGTCTGTTCGCTTAGATCTTTTAAACTATTCAACGGATTTTAATGCAGTTTTCAGATATAGATAGAGTGACTCGTGAAGAGGGTTTATATGTAAATCACGCTGTGACCCATGGGAGCAGGGCAGTAACATGCAGGTGAAACTGCGAGGGACTACTAGTTGAAAATATAAATCTATTTCCAGTAGTCGCTGGAAGAAGGCCGCTTCCAACAGGTCGGGCTGGAAATCTTTAGGGGAGGCCTATGTTCAGCAGTGGACGTCCTGCGGCTGATGATGATGATGATGATGCTTTTCTTTCTTCTTTCTTTATATCCGACGGCCCTAATCCCCCCTTATCCTAATCCCTTGTCGTGAGTCATGCAACCATCGCCTATGTAGCAAGCTTGCGTTTTACCACTGAAGGACCTTCCGAGAAATGCTTTCGTGCTTGCGTTATGCATAATAATTAAAATAATACTCTTTGTAATTTATTTAATCAGGCTCTTCCTATTCTGATACTATTGTATTGCACTAAATATTAATTGAGACACGCACACTGTAATTTGCAAACGGTAGTGGGTTCAAAGTTGTTGAAAGAATAATTGGTTCGTCATTTGACCTTTTGTTTTTATAGCAGACTAGCTTTTCCTCGCGTCTCTGCCCGCGTGATCTGCTTCTGCCCGGATAAAAGTAGCCTATGTTACTCCGCGAGACATAAGATGTCAAGTCTCATAATGCCCAGTAATTTCACTGGCTTCAATGTCCTTCAACCGAAACACAACAATGCTTACACATTGTTGCTTGGCGACGTCAATAGACGGTGCGGTGGTACCGACCCAGACGACCTCTCGCGTACGAGGAACCTACCACCTTGTAAGTGTTGTATTAATATGTTTTTACATAGTTAATCAAAATAAAACAACATCGTAAATTCAATGAGTTGTCGGAATGATAGATTCTGTATCGATTAGAGGTGAACTGTTATTATAAACGAGTTATTATGACAAGTTATAAGAACATGTAGTACTTGTTTACACAAACAACATATCATCATCATCATCATCATCTCAGCTTATTGCCGTCCACTGCTGAACGTAAGCCTCCCCAAGTGAGCGCCAACCATCCCGGTCTTGGGCAACCCGCATCCATCCGCTATCCGCCATCTTTTTCAAGTCGTCGGTCCACCGTGTAGCCGGGCGCCCCACACTGCGTTTGCCTAAGCGTAGTCTCCACTCCAGCACCTGTCTGCTCCACCGACCATCTGTCCGTCTGCAGACATGACCGGCCCACTTCCACTTCAGCGTGCTAATTTTGCGAGCAATATCGATGGCTTTGGTTTTCTGGCGGATGACATCATTTCGGATTCTATCCACCAAAGAAATTCCAAGCATTGCTCGCTCCATAGCACGCTGAGCAACTTTGAACTTATGGACCAGTCCGCTAGTTAGTGTCCACGTCTCAGCGTGGATTCATCAAAACATTCATACAGCATTATGTTTAGCTGGCCACGTACTGACATAGCAGGCCAGCGTGGTGGACTAGAGCCTAATCCCTCTCAGTAGAGGAGGCCCGTGCCCAGTAGTGGGACGTGTATAATACAGGGCTAGTATTATCTTCTTGTTTTTTTACAAGTCCTGTATTATACATGTCCCATTGCCGGGCACGGGCATCCTCTACTGAATGAGACGGATTAGGCCTTAGTCCACCACGCTGGCCTAATGCGGGTTGGCAGACTTCACATACCTTCGAAAAATCTTATCGAGTTCTCAGGTATGCAGGTTTCCTCACGATGTTTCCTTCACCGTTAAAGCCAACGATAATTAACAATTAATATACACGTGGCTTAGAAAAGTCTGAGGTGCATGCTCTTGGAGCTGGTTTCGAACCTGCGACTTTCGTCTCGACAGTCCGTACCAATCCCCGCTGGACTATTGCTGGTTTTTTTAGTATTATTTGCTGTCAATAATAACGTATTTATGCCCGCCGGAGGGCAGATCATGTAATAACATTAATTACACCTCACGTACATTAATGAGTAAACGTTTAACGATTCCTCAATTTGCACGTGTTATAAATATGTACATAAATACAAGGTGTACAGTATACTTCAATAATAGCGTTATATTACTTCCTTAAACATTGTTACATAGAATACAATGTCACTCCTGTATCCCTGTATTTACAAGGTGGTAGGTCCCTCGTATGCGAGAGGCCGTCTGGGTTGGTACCACCGCGCCGTCTACTTCTGCCGCCAAGCAATAGTGTAAGCACTGTTGTGTTTCGGTTTGAAGGACATTGAACGAGACATTTTACGAGACTTAACATCTTATGTCTCAGGGTGACGAGCGCAGTTCAGTGCCATACAGTGCTTTGTAATTCAAAGTTCTGTGTGCTGTTGCTTCTGTTTATGGGCAGGCGTGATGCTTACCATCAGGCGAGCGCCTTGCTCGTCTCGTCAATCAATGAAATTAAAAAGTAAAGTTAAGTAGCGGTGTAAAGTAGCGGCTTACTGATGCATTTCATACATTGAGTGAGATATCCAGAGGCACAAAGCCCCCTTCCTTTCGCAAACCCTTTTCTTCAAGGTCGGCAACACGCCCATGATTATTCTGGTATATATTTGCACGTACATGGGCGGTGAAGATCACTTACCATCAGGTGACTGACTTGCTCGTTTGTCTAATATAAAAAATAAATAAATACACCCAACAGTCACATACATAGTCCTGACCTCACAGTAAGATACGAGTCTTGTGTCGTGGGTGTCAGGAACTACAAGACACTTTCGATCTCACAACACCCAGACCCCGAAACAAATATTTGTGGATCCGACAAACATTTGTATCGGTGCGGGGATCGAACCCGCGGCCTCTCGCTTCACAGCCGGCTACTCGCCCGCTACGCCACGGAGGCTATCTATAAAAAAGCTACGACTGTCAAGCGATATTCGTAAGCCACAGATCCCAAAGCCCAAATCCCCTCCCCTTCCCAATCCCTAATTATCCCTTTCCTTTAAGGTCGGCAACGCGTCCATGATTCTTCTGGTGGTGGGCGTACATGGGCGTTGGAGATCACTTACCATCAGGTGACCCACTTGCTCGTTTGCCGACCTATGCCATAAAAAAAAAAAAGATTTATCAGTCAATAGTTTCATTCACTTCCTGACCTCGTGCGAGCTATAATTTAAACGCTAATGCGTAACAAGCAACTAGTCGATGCGGTAAAACCACATGTAAATAAGGGCAGTAAAGTCCCGTAATATGACTCACACGTATATAATAGTATACATTACTACTGCTATTGATATTAATATGCACGTGTTCGAAAATATTCTACAGCGGTATAGAAAAGCAAAAAGTCTTAAGCGCCAATACGTAGTTGAGTAAAGGACGTAAGTGACTTGAGTGGTAGAGCCACGCTGTAGATAGTTTTGTCTACAGCACGAATGGGCTGGCTCGATCGTTACCACTGCCTCACAGAAAACCGACCTAAAGTAGCGGCTTGCTGCTGCGTTTCGTACGGTGAGTGAGATATCCTGAAGCCCAAATCCCCTCCCCTTCCCTATCCCTAAATATCCCTTCCCTTTATGGTCGGCAACGCGCCCATGATTCTTCTGGTGGTGGGCGTACATGGGCGGTGGAGATCACTTACCATCAGGGGAACCACTTGCTGGTTTACCGGTCTATGCAATAAAAAAACGTAAACTGTTTTTAAGAGTAAATTCTTATAAATTTACCATAACGTTCAGTACGACTTATATTTCATTGGATCACATATTATAGTGATCCACATGCCTTGTGTGGATCGCATTCCAGGATCAGCCATTGTATATCCGGTTCTCCCGAGGGTCTTGCGACATGACTTGTTGGTTGGTTGGGGCGGGTATAGGGGTACATTTTTGTATCCCTGTGCCTGCACGGTCATCCGCCTGTCCTGTCGCAGGCCCCTCGAATTGTTTCTTCCCTCTCCGAAGAGGGAAGTAGCATTACAGGCCGGCATGACTCTGGTGACCACCGATAAAAGCATTGTTTGGCGGTGGTCGCTGGTTTTATGGACTGCACTAGGCTTACCATCAGGTGGAGTGCAGTCACTTTGCCGTGGTTGGATAAAAAAAAACATTTTTGTCGAAGTTATGTGTATACTCGATTACCGGATTGGGTAAAGTGATATAGGGGTCTATCACAAAATGCTCAATATCAGCCCGGAGTCTGGAATCCCGGTATGGCGATAGGCTCGCTTCCTATCACATCATGGGACGGAGATACGCTCGGCGAAATATGGGTGTACTGGTTACACCCGTACCTACCCCTTCGGAGATTACAGGCGTGTGCGTATGTTTTAACGGAAAAAAAGCAAAATTAAAACAATATTAATCATAATAGAAAGGCATAATATTATGTTTTCCTTTGCCTCAACGCGCTCGTGTAAAAAACCCGGTGTGTAAAGCATTGAAGTGTGTATACCGCACATACCTAGTGATTCATTACAAACGTTTGAGGAAACATTTATCCACGCTCCGTTCATTAATTATATTGACTCATTAATCATTGTGAACAATATCAGATATTACAGCAAACAATTACAAAGTATTGTTTAAACCTACTACGATTCAATGGATTCCAGCATTCTTTGTTTTTACGATTTAGTACAAAAGCAATAATTTTATTTTACCAACAATTTAGAAGGTGGTTGGTCCGTCGTATGCGAGAGGTCGTCTGGGTTGGTACCACCGCTTTGTTTATTTCTGCCACCAAGCAGCAGTGTGTAAGCACTGCTGTGTTTCGGCTTAGTGACGAGCGCAGTTCAGTGCCATGTAGTGCTTTGTAATTCAAAGTTCTGTGTGGTGTTGCTTCTGTTTATGGGCAGGCATAGCGCTTACCGTCTAGCCTTGTTCGTCTCGTCATTCAATGAAATAAAAAGAAATATTGGAACAAAGTTCCTTATCGCGCGTTGTGAAAGGGGGCTAGACGGAAAAAATCTCACGAAAAGTTGTCACGACACTTTTTTAAAGTGATAACTTAATTTGATATCTAGCACACAAAGTTAAAGAAAATAAAAATAAAAATAAGCGTTTCGAAATTTACATTTGAATTTTTTTTGAATATCGAACACGATTTACGGGCTGGGCGACGTAGCAGCCGGTGTATTTCATTTCTATTTCGCGTTGAACAGTGTGGTGTCGCGACGATTATTTTTGTTGAGTGTATACAGGTTTTTAAATAATTAAAAAATATTAATTAAATAATAATATTACGAAAATTGAGCCTACTGATTAAGTTTATATAACATTATATTTGTTAATAATAATAAAAAAAAATATTATAACTTAAAAAAAATAAAATTTTATTACAATTCCTTCACTAATTAATCGAAAGGAACTTCGTTCCATCCGGGTGTCCCTTGACACCTCTCAAGTTTTTTTTTTTACAGCAATGATCGGCAAATGAGCAATTCAGATCGTTCTTCGAAAAAACCTGCGTAATTCTGGTTGAAAATTAAAAAGTAGAATAATAATTAGCAAAACTAATAAATGTTTTTTACGACATTCGCAAACATTTTCCTGGTAAATGGTATTGAGGAAGTGTCAGAGAATTAGTCAGTCATTTTTTCGTATGGAGCCCAACCTTGGCCCTCTGGGCGTTGACCGGTTAATTACAATGATTTGCTGTGGTAAAGAAAAAACCACAAACTACAAGGGCTAAGAATATGTGAAGTAAGGTTTTAAAAAACCCGACGTGAATCATAAAACACTAAAAAAATAAAATAATTCCATTTTACGTCAATGCTATTGACGTTTAATGGTCACTGATTGATGCCATCAAGTCGAAATTGTTAAAATTTGTTTTTAGTTTTTGAATTGAAACTTCTTTAGAATCGTTGTGATTTGAAAATTTGATGAAACGAAAAAGGCGTCACTAAAGACGTTGGAAAGAAACAAGATCTCAAGTATGTAAATATATGAAATGTTATATTTTGCATTAAAATTTTAAATAATTTCTAAGCTTGGTAAAGGTATTATAAAAATAATAAACCTTTTAATTATCCTAATACCACTGATACTCTATTTTTATCTCATTCTCTTGTAGGCTACTTTTCTGAAGTTTCACTTCTGCCGTGTGTGAATTGCACACACATACACTTCTTTTTTTTATTTAAGTGAACACATATTAACCGACTTTAAAAAAGAGGAGGCTCTCAATTCGGAGTTGTTTTTTTGCTTTTTTTATGTATCGATAATTTTGTATGTTTACGCGAATGTTACGCATATTACATATTACAATTAGTTTTATTTCAATATGTACATAGATTTCTCATCTTTTTTTTATTTAATTGAATGACGCGACGAGCAAGGTGCTCGCCTGCTGTTAAACGCCACGCCTGCCCATAAACAGAAGCAACACCACACAGAATTTTGAATTACAAAGCACTGCATGACTGAATTGCGTTCGTCACCCTGAGACATAAGATGTCAAGTCTCAACGCCCAGTAATTTCATTAGCTGCAATGTCCTTCAAACCGAAACACAACAGTGCTTACACTTTTGTTTGGCGGCAGAAATAGACGGCGCGGTGGTATCAACCCAGACGGCCTTTCGTATACGAGGGACCTACCACCTTGTAATCATCATCATGTATGGTAAGTGAGCTCCACCGCCCATGAACTTGCACAATATGTGAAAAATCATGGGTACATTGCCAACCTTATAGGAAACGAGTAATTAAAAGATTGGTAATGGGAAGGAGATTTGGCCCTCCGGATTTCTTACTAGGGAATATATCATAACTGGGGCTTGAATGATAATCTTTCATCATCATCATCATCATCAGCCACAGGACTGCTGAACATAAGCCTCCCCCAAAGATTTCCAGCCCGACCTGTTGGAAGCGGCCTGCATCCAGCGACTTCCTGCGACCTTTATCAGGTCGTCTGTCCACCTTGTAGGCGGACGTCCAACGCTGCGCTTGCCAGTACGTGGCCTCCATTCCAGAACCTTCCTGCCCCACCGGTTTCGGTTCTGCGAGCTATGTGGCCTGCCCACTGCCACTTCAGCTTGCTAATCCGCTGATCTTGATAATCTTTACATAGTATAAAATGAAGTCTTTTCCACTGTCTGTTCGCTTAGATCTTTTAAACTATTCAACGGATTTTAATGCAGTTTTCAGCAATAGATAGAGTTATTTATGAGGAAGGTATATATGTATAATACATACATATTATAGTACAGAAAAGCCGAAAAATTCAAAGATTTGTAATGTGTTGTCGTAAAAAACATATTTTTACCCGTGTGAAGCCGGCGCGGGTCGCTAGTTTTTTTTATATTTTAGCTTTGTCTTTGTTATTGTAAATTTCGTTAAATATGGTTTTACTAGCTTTTGCTCTCGGCCCTATCCGCGTGAATATAATTTTGTATTAGATCCCACGGGAACGGACTATCTGAATACAATATATTGTAAGTTTTATGCTAGATCATATACTTATGTGCCAAATTTCATCCCAGTTTATTCAGCCGGTAAATTATGATAGAAAGAATTATTTCGATATCAAAAAGCTTTCATTCAAACTTTCATCCCCTATTTGGGCCATTTAGGGGTTGAAATTTAAAGAAAAAAATACCCTATGTTTAACCCTGGGTCATCAACTATATTTGTGCCAAAATTCATTGAAATCGGTTCAGCGGTTTACATTTTTCATACAAAGTTTGATCCCCCGTTTAAACCCTTCAGGGGTTAATTTTTGAAAAACATAGTAGCCTATGTCATATTCTGATGTATAGCTATATTATTGTAAAGTTTAATTAAAATCCATTCAGCAGTTTTTACGTGAAAGAGTAACAAACATCCATCCATCCATCCATACTTACAAACTTTCGCGTTTATAATATTAATAGGATTCGCAAGACCGAAGCTGTAAAACTGCAGTAGCATGGTCGTGTGATATGGAACGGGTCGTGGTCGTGCGCTCGGCTGACAGGACCGGTTAGGGCGTCGACCCTTCATACATTCCGCAGAACACACGTCTGTCTACTATGTGTATGTAGAGGGTACATTTTATACAGGTCACGATACCGCGAAAATGTCTTTTTTTCGGGACAAAAGTAACGTACGTCTTTTGTTTTTTATCCTGGCTCGGCAAAGTGACTACGCTACACCTGATGGTAAGTTTAGCGCAATCCAAGAATAGTGTCGACCAACGATAAACAATGTGTCCATCGTAGGTTGGCAAGATCATGCCGGCGTGCCAAAGTTCCCGGGAAGAACTACGGGGTCCCTGCTAACGGAATACTATCTCATCCCAGGGCCAAGGGGGAGGGGAAGGAAAAGGGATGGGAAAAGGGTTACAAACAGGGGACAAACAGACAGACAGCGGGAAGCGACTGTATTTTATACCTTGTATTAATTGTCTTATTGATTGAGGAATAAACAAAAATGGAATTAAAACGAGTATTTTGATAATGCATATTTAGTGCATATTTGACCTTGACCTTTTTATTAGAGCATTTTTTGCCATTTTGTTAATGCATAAACCGATGTCTAGTTATAACGAATGAGGAATCCATCGAGAAACTAGTTCTTCAACCAGCTTGAGTAGATGAGTCAAGGTTATAAAAAAAGTAAAAACACAGTTTGCATCAAAACTCGATCGAAAGGCGTTGGGTTTTCGAATTATAAAAACTGCAAAGTGATTGCACTACACCTGATGGTAAGCGTAGTGCAATCCAAAAAACCAGCAACTCCGACAAACAATGAGTTTATCGGTGGTCACCAGAGTCATGCCGGCCTGTATAAATGCTTCTTCCCTCTTCGAAGAGGGAAGAAACAAATCGAGGGGACTGCGACAGGACAAGCGGATGACCGATGCAGGGACAGTAATACAAGGATGTACCCCCTATACCCGCCCCAATCAACCATCAAATCATGTCGCAAGCCACTCGGGAGAACCGGATATACACTGACTGATCTTGGAACGCGATCCACACAAGGCGTGTGGATCACTATGGCAGGTTTTAACACCATGTGTACGGTGGTCGCTATCCGGGCGGATATGAATATCCTTAGCCTTATGTATGTCCCGAACTTTGTTTCTAATAGCTAACTTAACTCACACTGATTCTACGAATCACTTTTCTCGCAATTAATCAATTTGCCTTAGTATTGTGAGAGCCAGTAGGTCAGTGACTGTAATTACAAGACGCTTTTCAATTGATGCCGCGATAAATCAGTTCTGTGAAGTGTAAGCGACCAAGTGTAGAGGCGGAAGCGGGGATACGTACGTGAAGTACGATAAAAAAAATAAAAAAAGAAGTGTGTGTGCACACACACTTCACATTCACACACGGCAGAAGTGAAACTTCAGAATAGTAGCCTACAAGAGAATGAGATAAAAATAGAGCATCAGTGGTGTTAGGATAATTAAAAGGTTTATTATTATTTTTATAATACTTTTACCAAGCTTAAAAATTATTTAAAATTTTAATGCGAAATATTACATTTCATATATTTACATACTTGAGATCTTGTTTCTTTCCAACCTCTTTAGTGACGCCTTTTTCGTTTCATCCAATTTTCAGATCACAACGATTCTAAAGAAGTTTCACTTCAAAAAGTCTGAAGCGTCGCTCATCGCTCCCGCTACCGCCTCTGCCCGCGTCATTTATAAAGCGTCAGTCAACCTTGACATTCATTGTTACAAGCTACAGCCACAGTACAACTATATCTTCATTAATAACAATAATCATTTAAATACATCGTTTTGTTAACGATTTTTCTTTACTGTTTTTATTAAACTAAATGACGAGCGGATCGCTCGCCTGATGGTAAGCGCCTGTCCATAAACAGAAGTAACACCACTTTCAGAATTACAATGTACTGCATGGTACTGGACTGCGCTCGAATTCCTGAGATATATGATGTAAAGTCTCATAATGCCCAGTAATTTTACTTTTAACATGTTACAGAAGCTTGGCTTGTAGTATTTACGACTGGCCCCCTAGCTGTCGTTAACCCCTCTGGGGAGAAAGCACCCAGACCCGAAATAAACATTTGTGGATCATACAAGGCTGTGAGTGATAAGAGGGAGAGATTGAGGGAGTATGGGTTGTCCCAATGTTGTTTCCGTGACCTGTTTGATGTAATCTTTCCACCTTATTTGTGTTCTACCTCTTTTTCTTTGACCTTCCTTCAATATTTTACATTACAAAAACTTTATGCTGAATATTTATTTTTGCGTGCATTGCTATCTGTGCGTAATGCCATTGCAAGGAGACGGAGGGACAGATAAACTTTTTCGTAACTTACCCGTGCTAGCTCCTTGGTGACTCATCTAGCCGTTTTCCTACACTGATATAAAAATAATATATTTATACTAGCTGTCCCTTGCGGCTCCGCCCGCGTGATCTGCTTTTTCCGGGATAAAAATAGCCTAAAAGTGGCGCCATCTGTCGAAAATTGGTGGTACCCTCTCAGAAACCTTCGTGGGCTCATGCACAACAACTTTGCTAAAGATCATCACATGATCAAATGCATAGTTTACGATTCTAGAAAAATGATTAAATTACTAAAATGGCTATTAAAAAAATAGGGGTTGGTGATAAAAGGGTAAAAATTTTGGGGTGTATGTATTTTTAATGCCACATTATAGAAAAATAAAAACAAAAAATGTTGTCCAAAAATTAAAAAATAAATGTTAAGGGTGAACAACCCTTATCACTTAGGGGTATGAAAAATAGATAGTAGCCGATTCTCAGACCTATTGAACATGCATATGAAATTTGGTAAAAATCAGTAAAGCCGTTTCGGAGGAGTAAGGTAACTGACATTGTGACACGAGACCTTTATATATAAGATTGCAATAAGGAAAAATATTTAACAATATAAAATATGATCGGTAATCGGGCCCGTATATGGATTATTGCACAATGCACAGTATGTCTCTTGGCAAGTATGTGAAATATGCGAACGGCGGCGGAAACTCCCGACGATTACCGACTACCTACACCTGTGCTGTACACAAAGACTGTAGTTCTACGATTAAAAATAATATGCGCATTAGTAATGTTGGTTGTTTGACCGACGAAAAAACGGAGGAGTTTCTCAATTTGACAGCCTCCGGGCGAATAGCCGGCTGTGAAGCGTGAGGCCGCGGGTTCGATCCCCGCGCATCGAGTCTGGGTGTTGTGAGACCGAAAGTGTCCCGTAGTTCCTAATACTCACGACACAAGACTTGTATCTTACTGTGGGGTCAGGACTATGTGTGTGACTGTTGGGTGTTATTATTATTATTATTATTTGACGAGTACATCTTATTTGTATGCATAACCACTCATAACTTTTTACAGAGTTACAATTTTAATGATTCTTTCATTCGAAAAATTTGTGGCTTGAAGTTGGTTCAATTAAGCTTAGAAGAAATTTCCAAAAAGGAACACGCACATTTGTTAGTTCTCACACTTGTGAGAAAAACACGATTAAATGTTCTTTGAGTTTCAACAAGATGTCAGCATGAATCGATTTTTGAAGTGAAACTTCTTTACAATCGTTGTGATTTGAAAATTTGATGAAACGAAAAAGGTTGGTCACTAAAGAGGTTGGAAAGAAACAAGATCTCAAGTATGTAAATATATGAAATGTAATATTTCGCATTAAAATTTTAAATAATTTTTAAGCTTGGTAAAATTATTATACAAATAATAAACATTTTAATTATCCTAATACCACTGATACTCTATTTTTATGTCATTCTCTTGTAGGCTACTTTTCTGAAGTTTCACTTCTGCCGTGTGTGAATTGCACACACACACTTCTTTTTTATAACAGACATAGGCAAACGAGTAAAGCCACCGGATGGTAAGTGATCCCCACCGCCTATGAACAACAGAAAGGAAAGGAAAGGGATAAGAAATGGGGAAGGGAGGTATATGGGTCTCTGAATAAGAGCTCTACCTTACGAAACATAGTAACATAGAGATAATTTACCATCAGGTGACCCACTCACCCGTTTATTTGGATCTACTATAAAAATATATACTGGGACAATTAAAACAACCTTTACTCATCGTCATTGAAGCTAATAAAATGCCTGAAGCAGATTAAACAATAAATTATAAAACCAGCGCCATTCATCTCTCCTAATGATAGTAATACTCAGAAACGATCAGTGCAATAGTGATATTTATTTCACTGTTGATTCTGATTGTAGAATCACTTAGAGATTTCGTAGAAATATTAAACATCTTTTTTATCCGAGCACGGCAAAGTATTCTTTTTACTTTTATTAGATAAAAGGCATAAAACAGAAAACAATCAATTGCAGTTATTAATACTTGAATACAAAAATTTAATGCTCCAGATTATCTTCCTAAGTACATGCCCTAATAAAAGCACAATGGGACAGTTTACGACTAAGAAAAAGAGAAAAAAAAGAAGTGTGTGTGTGTGCAATTCACGCACGGCAGAAGTGAAACTTCAGAAAAGTAGCCTACAAGAGAATGAGATAAACATAGAGTATCAGTGGTATTAGGATAAATAAAAGGTTTATTATTTTTATAATACTTTTACCAAGCTTAAAAATTATTTAAAATTTTAATGCGAAATATTACATTTCATATTATATTTACATACTTAAGATCTTGTTTCTTTCTGACCTCTTTAGTGACGCCTTTTTCGTTTCATCAAATTTTCAAATCACGATTCTAAAGAAGTTTCACTTTAAAATTCATAAATAAAATAAAAGTGACTGCTGGTAAGCGCAGTCCAAAAATACCAGCGACCACATATTTAAAATCATAATTACAGGCTCATATTTGAACCGCTTGTGACTGTGTGTTATCAAAAGGGTTTCGTTTTCGTTATTTACTTTTACGTCCTACTATCCTATTCCTACTAATATTATAAACGCGAAAGTTTGTAAGTATGGATGGATGGATGTATGTTTGTTACTCTTCCACGTAAAAACTACTGAATGGATTTTAATGAAACTTTACAATAATATAGCTTATACATCAGAATAAGATAAAGGCTATTATGTTTTTCAAATCAACCCCTGAAGGGTTTAAAAAGGGGATGAAAGTTTGTATGAAAAATCTAAACCGTTGAACCGATTTAAATGAATTTTGGCACAAATATAGTTGATGACCCAGGGTTAAACATAGGGTATTTTTTCTTTAAATTTCAACCCCTAAAGGGCTCAAATAGGGGATGAAAGTTTGTATGAAAGCTTTTTGATGGCGAAATACTTTTATCACTTCTGGTCTACCATAATTTACCGGCTGAATGAACTGGGATGAAATTTGGCACATAAAGCTTGTTTTACATAAAGGAAGTAATTCACACAGCCTACAAATATGAACGATGCCTGACCTACATACTCGTACCCGAACAATACGAAATATTTGTCTTTAATTATATAATAATGTGAAGGCCGTGGGAAGACAAAATGGCGCGACATTGGCCGGCGACAATGTCATGCGATACTTGGAGAATACATTTTTGATACAAGATCGAGTTTTATCACAAACTTCTACACTATTTTTTTTATAGCTTAGAAACGAGCAAGTGGGTCACCTGATGGTAAGTGATCTCCACCGCTCATGTACGCCCACAATACTAGAAGAATCATAGGCGCGTTGCTGACCTTAAAGTGAAGAGATAATTAAGGGATGGGGAGGGGGACTTGGGCCTCTGGATATCTCACACACCGTACGAAACGCAGCAGCAAGCCGCTACTTTACGTTGGTTTTCTGTAAGACAGTGGTAACGACCCGGTCGAGCCAGCCCATTCATGCTGTAGACAAAACTGTCTACAGCGTGGCTCTACCACTCAAAACACAAAACAAACTACACTGTGTACATTCGCTATCCAGTCGGCTACAGAAATGCCACTGTCTCACAGAAGACCGACGTAAAGTAGCGGCTTGCTGCTGCGTTTCGTACGGTGAGTGAGATATCTGGAAGCCCAAATCCCCTCCCCTTCCTAATCCCTAATTACCCCTTTCCTTTAAGGTCGGCAACGCGTCCATGATTCTTTGGGCGTACATGGGCAGTGGAGATCACTTACCATCAGGTGACCCACTTGCTCGTTTGCCGACCTATAGTATAAAAAAAAAATGCATAAGGTACCCTTACAGCTTGGGTATAGATCCCTCAAAACATCTTCTCTGTTATCCACAGTGGCGGTATTCGACAGTCATCGAGCGTCTCGTGACAGCGATAGGCGTGCTCCTCTCATGGCTGAGCTCATGTGCTCTGGTCGCGGCGGTGCTGCTGTACGGGGAGCTGACGTCATTGTTCGTGTTGAGACACCGCGCTGTGGCTACCACGCCCCATGCTTACATGCTGCGCGTGTTCGGCGGGGGCAGGCTTCTGTAAGTATCATTTGTTTAAGACCTCTAAGCCTTTCGCGATAGTCGCGTCAAATGCTGGCTTAAGTAAAGCTATCGTCTGTCAGCAACCTACTAAACATCTTCTCTATTAGCTTAGTCTTTTTTTAACTCCTCTTCACCTGATTGTCAGCGCAGTACAGTCAAAAAACCAGCGACCACCGACAAACACTGAGTTTTTTGAAGTGATAACTTCTTATGGGAGGGTGAACCGAAACGTTCCGTAACGCGAGCGGCGGCGAGCGGAAGGTTCCAGAATATTCGAGAACCTTCCGTGAGACGTCACGCGGGCCAGTTGACCAGCCAGCGCTAGCCGACTTTCCTGGAACTTCTATAATTTTGAAGTCCCAGGTGGCGTCACACAGTGACCAGTCGGATTGGACTGGACTTTGACCGGACTTTCACAGGACTGTGTTCGTTTTTTAATAAACATGTTACCGTAATTTTGTTTTTGATATTGATAAAAAAATGACGATCGATAAAGAAATATGTACTTATAATTTGGAACATGGTGCCGTAGAAAAAGTACCAGGTTCGCATAAACGCGAAGAAAGTAGAATGTCCTCTTTTCATGGCGAGTAGCCGTAATTAATAAACAAATAACGATTAGGACAAAGAAAAACTTTTTAGGCTTTTTCTTATTTAGAAAATGTTGCCGTAAAAAGTACCAGGCTCGCATAAACGCGAAGAGAGTAGAATATTATACTTTTATCATGTTGAGTGCTGCCGTAATTTTGTATTCTCGCATCTTGTTTGGTAAGTTTTCATTTCTGTCGGCACTCCCAGAGTGCAACCCGTATTTTTTTTTATAACATAGGCCGGCAAACTAGCAAGTGGGTCGCCTGATGGTAAGTGATCTCCACCGCCCACGTCCATCACCAGAAGAATCATGGGCGCGTTGCCGATCTTAAAGGAAAGGGGTAATTAGGGATTGGGAAGGGGAGGGGATTTGGGCTTCCAGATATCTCACTCACCGTACGAAACGCAGCAGCCCTGTCTGTGAGACAGTGGTAACGACCCGGTCGAGCCAGCCCATTCATGCTGTAGACAAAACTGTCAACAGCGCGGCTCTACCACTCAAGTAGTCGCGTCAAACGCTGGCTTAAGTAAAGCTATCGTCTGTAAGCAGCCTAGAAGATGTTTAGATCTTCTCTATTGACGCAGTCTTTTTTTTACCGAGCACGGTAAAGTGACTGCTCTACACCTGATGGTCAGCGCAGTGCAGTCAAGAAAACCAGCGACCACCGACAAACAATGAGTTTATCCGTGTGACCAAAATCAAAATCTTTATTCATCATGTAGGCTAAGAAACGTACAGAACATTTGTCATTTATAAGACTAACGTAAAATTAAGGGAACTTTGGAATAACCGCCGCGCTATAAGATAGCAGGAAAAGGCACACCAACAAGCATGGGAAAAGGGAGGGCATCCTTAAATGAAGGGATTCACGGACTAGGAGGATATGGAAATCGGGACAAGGGACCTATAATCATGTCGGCTTGTATAGATGCTTCTACATACTCCGAAGAGTGACTGGCCATCTGAGGTCTGTGTTCGGTTTTCAACTGTAGACTATCCCTCATTTAAATGGATAATTCGTTCCTCAGGCCCGAAGGTAACCGTTCCCTCCACATGGACGCTCTAGTCGAGGACTCTGTCGCGTTCGGCCTGGCAAGCATCGCTGTGATGGCAGCCCAGCTCATCAGCGCGGCGTCTGCCGTCACGCTCGCTAACTGGGCAGCTTCTAGAATGGTAAGTGACCATAACTGATCTTCTGAAGGATTTATAGCGTTACTTGTGTAGGTGTCTAGAGTAGGGCGACTATGTATGTGGTGTAGTGTACGTATTCGAGAGGAATGAAACCAGCGAGTCTCGACTGACGACTGACAACTGGTACTGGTCGTAAGCATTCATATCGGCCCGGATAGCGACCACCGTACACATGGTGTTAAATCCTGCCATAGTGATTCACACGCCTTGAGTGGATCGCGTTCCAGGATCAGCCAGTGTATATCCGGTTGCCCTGAGGAGCTTCCGACATGACTTGATGGCTGATTCGGGGGGGTATAGGTGTACATCCTTGTATCGCTGTACGTGCATCGGTCAACCGCCTGTCCTGTCGCAGGCCCCTCTATTGGTTTCTTCCCTCTCCGAAGAGGGAAGAAGCGTTTATACAAGCCGGCATGACTATGGTGACCACCGATAAACTGATTGTTTGTCGGTGGTCGCTGGTTTTTTGCACTGCACTACGCTTACCATCAGGTATATTGCAGTCACTTAGCCGTGCTAGGATAAAAAAAATGAGATTATTTGGATGTTTGTTAATCAATTGCTAAACTAATTAAATTGAAATTAGACAACCACACATTCAAACCAGCTAAAAGCTAAATCAAACAGTTTTGAGTCGATGGTTAACGACTTTGTTCAATGCCATGGTTTGTACATATAAGGTGGTAGGTCGCTCGTATGGGAGAGCCCGTCTGGGTTTGTACCACCGCTTTGTCTATTTCTACCGTCAAGCAACAGTGTGTAAGCATTGTTGTGTCTTGCTTTGAAGGACATTGAAGCCAGAGAAATTACTGGGCATTATGAGACTTAACATCTTATGTCTGGGGGTGACGAGCGCAGTTCAGTGCCATGCAGTGCTTTGTAATTCAATGTTCTATGTGGTGTTGCTTCTGTTTATGGGCAGGCGTGGCGCTTACCATCAGGCGAGCGCCTTGCTCGTCTCGTTATTAAATCATTAAATAAACGTGCAGGTGGCTCGCGTGCGCATGCGCCTGCTGCGGTCAGTCATCAGTCAGGAGATGGCGTTCTTCGATACAAACACCACGATGAACTTTGCATCCACGCTCACTGAGTAAGAAATCTCTATCATAATACATTATCATCAATATTCATATTTTTGTTAATTTTAATAGGCTATTTGACTCAATTATTTTTGAAATAAAACTAATTTAAACGGATTTTATCGCGGTTTCTTATTTTAATTTTGGTCCCGAAGTTTTGAAAGCTTTTTAGCCTTCGTGGTCACGGGGTGGACAGTCCACACTGTGGGCAGTAAAAAACCGCGATAAAATCCGTTTAAATTAGTTTTATTTCAATGTGTAACATTCGTGTAAACGTAAGAAATCGACTATTTTCTTATTTTAATCATTAAGTTACATTCCCCTTAATATAAAAAGAATTATACAAATCAAGTCAAAAATAAATAAGTTCTTCTTCTTTTTTATTTATGGCTTTCGCATTATTATGCATTTTGCCAGTGTCAAGTATAATTCATTATCAAGTTATTTTTACAAGAACGATGAAACACGGGTGCGGTCGATTTCAAAGTCTTGCCGGAGTTTTGGTGTTAACTCCTTTCAGTACACTTTACTTATTCAGTTATTTCAATAATTCCATACACTGTTCATCACCGTCAATGTTTATTGAACAAATCCACATCACTTTTATACAACAAACACAACTCTAAACTAGTTAATGAAATAAATTAAAATAAGCGATGAACTGCACTGTCAGAATTCCCGCCAAAACTCAATAAATAACTTAGAAGGCATTCAAATCTGGTGGAAGGGATAGCTGTCAAATGACTGAAAAGTATGCAAGACATTACGATGCACGCGTGCGAGGGAGATAGTAGATTTTCCTACTACGCGCCTACCTTTACTTGTACCAATATTTAAAACATGAACTTATCTATTTTTTTTCCTAATTTTAATTCTGTTTTCGCAGAACAATTTCTTTTTATTATTATTATTATCAGTTTCTTGTAAAATCACACTAATATTATAAATGTGAAAGTTTGTTTGTTTGGATGTTTGTCCGTCAATCACGCTGAAACTACTGAACGGATTTTGATGAAATTTGGTATACAGACAGGGTATGAGCTGACTTGGGTGATAGGATACTTTTTATCCCGGAAGAAGCAGATCACGCGGGCGGAGCTGCGAGCATAAGCTAGTGTAAAATAATTCATAAAATTAAACATATATCAAATAGATTTATAGTCATTGTCATACAAAGACGAACAAACATAGCACCGTATGCAAAAACAATTACAACTGTCCTTACCTTTGTTCACCAATCCTTTTCCCCAGGGATGTAGAGAAGTTGAAGCAAGGAGTTGGGGAGCACGTTGTGATGACGTCATACTTAGCTGGCTCCGTCGTCTGTGGCGGAGGTCTCGCTCTGGCATACGGATGGGAGTTAACGCTGGCCGGGCTGAGTGTCGTGCCAGTGTCTATAGCGATCGCTGCTGTGGTTGCCAAGGTAACGGTTGTCATAGTGATTGAGTCATATCTAGCAGGTTCTGGCATCTGTGGCGGAGGTCTCGCTCTGGCATACGGATGGGAGTTAACGCTGGCCGGGCTGAGTGTCGTGCCGGTGTCTATAGCGATCGCTGCTGTGGTTGCCAAGGTAACGGTTGTCATAGTGATGGCGTCATATCTAGCAGGTTCTGGCTTCTGTTATTTTTCTACAGCATGAATGTGCCGGCTTGACCGGTTCACTACCACTGTCACACATAAAACCCACGTAAAGTAGCAGCTTGCTCCTACATTTCTTACGGTCAGTGAGATATCCGGAGGCCCGAATCCCCCTCCTCTTCCCAATCCCTAATTATCCCTTTCCTTTAAGGTCGGCAACGCGTCCATAATTCTTCTGGAATACATGGACGGTGGAGATCACTTACCATCAGGTGACCCACTTGCTTGTTTGTCGGCCTATGCTATAAAAAAAGTACACGATACATCCGCGCCACAGAGACAGTAAAATTCACACAAAGAACATATCCTTCCAGTACCAGACGAAGTGTTCAGCTCGTGAGGTGGTCGCGTATGGCGCAGCGGGCCGGGTCGTGGAGGAAGTGCTCTCCGCCATCAGGACGGTCAGGGCGTATGCGGGTGAAGAGTTGGAGGTGAAGCGGTAAGTTTATATGTTGACCGCCCGCTCATTTACCTATCAATCCAGTCCATCCAAAGGTTGCCTGGAAGAAATTGCCGTTAGCAATAAAGCCGCCAATTGCACTTCTTTTTTATTCTTAGATGTCTATTGTATATTTTTTAATACTTCATGTTGTGATGTACAATAAAGTTATAAATAAATAAATAAATAAAATAAGTTCTACTGATCAGATACTTTTTAAATTGTTGTAAATTACAAACATTTCATGTCCTTAGGTACAGATTAGTAAAGGGAGCTTGCTTGATGTGGAAGGGAAATTTTTTGTAAAATAAAGTGCTGATATTTTGTAGTCCAAAAATGTGTGTACATAGAACTGATATATGAATAAGATGTTTAAATTATATAAAGTTGCGTGAAAACATATTACATTACCTTTATACAAGTTGCTAATCGAATGAGGTTTTCACTCGTCTAAGTTATAGATATTTTCTGATCGCTGTCTGATGGTTCGGTTAATGGCACTATATCTGGGTTTTGCTGGTGGGAGGATACTTATATCCGACCGGATAGCGACCACTGTACACTGGTGCTAAAACCTGCCATAGTGGCCCACCTTGTGTGGGTCGCGTTCCAGGGTCAGCCAGTGTATATCCGGTTCTCCCCAGGGGGCTTGCCCCTTGATCCTAACCCTTTTCCCATTCCTTTTCCTTCCTCTCCCTCTTGGCCCTTTGGCAGGCCGGCATGATCTTGCCGACGTACGATGGACACATTGTTTATCGTTGGTCGTCATTATTCTTGGATTGCGCTCCACTTACCATCAGGTGTAGCGTAGTCACTATGCCGAGCTAGGATAAAAAAAAAATATGTTTTGAGATTTAATTTTATTGGCAGATACTCGGAAGCCCTCGGTCCTGCCGCGGCCATGGCCCGTCTCCGCGGGTTGTGGGCGGGCGCAGGCGCGGGACTCGGCTGGCTCCTCACATACTCACTGAATGCGATCGTGTTCGCGTACGGAGCCGCGCTCTGCGTCAGAGACATGGACCTGCCGCCTGATGAACAGCGATACCACCCGGGAGTGATGATCACTGTGAGTACAATACCCTCACTACACGACTCTTACACGACACTTAATGACATCCGTGGTGCTTTACATCTGGATTCTCCAGTTGTAAATGTCCTTACACTTGAGGTTAATACCTCCTCAATTCATTATTTTGTCTCCCGCTTTGCTATGGAGGGAAGTGGACAATTAATATTTCCAACTCCTCTCTAACCTTCTATCTGATTAATTTCGTTGCGGGACAAAGACATTTAGGCATTCCCAGAGACTCGCCGAGCTTCACTGTTCGGTGTCGACAAAAATGCGTGCCACTGTTGATCCTGGTGCACAGGAGATACAGTGGCGGGTGCCTGGGCGGGATAGTCTCTACACGACTCTGTAACTAACTACTTGATGAGCTAGCGCAGTAATACTCACATTTGAAATGACAATTGGCTACCTGACAACTTGGCTTTACAAGGTGGTAGGTTACTCGTACGCGAGAGGCCGTCTGACTGCTTCTGCCGTCAAGCAAGTGTGTAAGCACTGTTGTGTTTCGGTTGGACATTGAAGCCAGTGAAGTTGCAGGGCGTTATGAGACTTAACATCTTATGTCCCGGGGTGACGAACGTAGATCAGTGCCATGTAGTGATTTGTAATTCAAAGTTTTATGCGGTGTTGCTTCTGTTTATGGGCAGGCATGGCGCTTACCATCAGGCGAATGCCTTGCTCTTCTCGTCATTCAATCAAATAAAGAAAAACCCACGATACATGTTAACTAGGTGCGATGTCAGGACTATGAGTTTACTATTATTCGTCGTGTATAATACATAATAATACTAGCCCTGTATTATGTACATCCCACTGCTGGGCACGGGCCTCCTCTACTGAGTGAGAGGGATTAGGCCTTTCTCCACCACGCTGGCCTAATGCGGGTTGGCAGACTTCACATACCTTCGAAAAATCTTATCGAGTTCTCAGGTATGCAGGTTTCCTCACGATGTTGCCTTCACCGTTAAAGCAAGCGATAATTAAAAATTAATATACACGTAACTTAGAAAAGTCAGTGGTGTATGCTCTTGGGGCTGGTTTCGAACCTGCGATTTTCGTCTCGACAGTCCATACCACTCCTCGCTGAGCTATCGCTACTTATTAGCTATCGCTGCTTATTGGTTGTGTATTTCATCATCATCATCATCATCATCAGCCACAGGACGTCCACTGCTGAACATAGGCATCCCCCAAAGATTTCCAGCCCGACCTGTCGGAAGCGGCCTGCATCCAGCGACTTCCTGCGACCTTTATCAGGTCGTCTGTCCCCCTTGTAGGCGGACGTCGAACGCTGCGCTTGCCAGTACGTGGCCTCCATTCCAGAACCGTATTAATCTTATATCTTTAATCTTATCTTATATCTTTAAATGAGCAATTCTTGTATATATATATATACCTATATAATTGGAATCTCGGAATCGGCTCCAACGATTTTCATGAAATTTAGTATGCAGGGGGTTTCGGGGGCGATAAATAAATCTAGCTAGGTTTCATTATTAGAAAACGAAAAAAAATCCCCCGAGCAGAGCTCCGTCGCCCAGGTACTTTTATTATTAACCGTGTATTTATTTTTTTATAATTTCGCTCCCAGGTCCTTTTCTGCACATTCATGTCAGCTCAGAACATCACGATGTGTCACCCACATCTGGAGGTGTTCTCATCAGCCCGTGGAGCAGCTCGGGCGCTGTTCAAGCTGTTGCGGAGGCGGTCCAGCATCGACGCACTGAAGAGTGTGGGAGACACTCCACAGTTGAAGGGAGATCTGCTGTTCGACAATGTGTACTTCAACTATCCCAGTAGAGCTGATGTTAAGGTAAGAAGAGAGTGTAGTGGAACTTGAAATTTGAGTGGCAGAGCCACGCTGTAGACAGTTTTGTCTATTGAATGGGCTGGCTCGACCAGGTCGTTACCACTGTCTCACAGAAAACCGACGGAAAGTAGCGGCTTGCTGCTGCGTTTCGTACGGTGAGTGAGATATCCGGAAGCCCAAATCCCTCCCCTTCCCAATCCCTAATTATCCCTTCCCTTTAAGGTCGGCAACGCGCCCGTGATTCTTTTGGTGGTGGGCGTATATGAGCGGTGGAGTTCACTTACCATCAGGTGACCCACTTGCTCGTTTGCCTGCTTATACTATTTAAAAAAGAACGACGAGGAATAATTTTTACCGTAAAATTATCAAGCTCTATCAAGACAGCAGTAGCAACTTAGCAGAATTAAATCAAATAAATTTTATAATTTGTATCTAATTTGTAAATAATTAGTTACTACAATAACGTTTTTGTTGCTTGAGCCGTTTTAAAAAAAAGCCACTGTCACTGCTATCTTGATATCAATATAGAAACTAACGAAACTTGTTTATATGTGATCAAATGTAGTACAGAAATTTATAGCTAATTTGTTGCTAATTAGTTACCGCAATAACAATTTTGAATGGTGGAGTCCACCCCGTGACCACGAAGGCTGAAAAGTCTTCGAAACGTCGCGTCGGGACCAAAATTAAAATAAAAAAACCGCGATAAACTCCGTTTAAATTACTTTTATTTTAATATATAAAATGATTCATTGAAATAAAACTAATTTAAACGGATTTTATCGCGGTTTTTTTATTAATTTTGATCCCATTCAGAAAAATTAGAATAGGAATTTTTCTGAATGGGATAGTAATATTCGCGTAAACGTAAGAAATTATTATATAATGATTCAGTCAATCAATTTCCATATGTCTGCAGGTACTCCGCGGTCTAACGCTTCAAGTATCAGCAGGAGAGACAGTGGCGCTAGTGGGTGGGTCAGGATGCGGCAAGTCCACTATCCTGCAACTGGCGCAGCGACTGTACGCTCCTGACAGTGGGCGCGTGCTGGTCGATGGAAGACCTCTGGAGTCTATGCATCTTCATCATTATAGGAGGAGTATAGGTAAGTTTTTTTATAGAGTTCTCTATTCGATAAATTACACATGAATTACCCAGGAATGATTGAATGTATGAATAATTCACAAGGCGGTAGGTCCCTCGTATGCGAGAGGCCGTCTGGGTTGGTACCACCGCGCCGTCTATTGACGTCGCCATGCAATAGTGCGTAAGCGCTGTTGTGTTTCGGTTTGAAGGACATTGAAGCCAGTGAAATTACTAGGCATTATGAGACTTAAAATCTTATGTCTCGGGGTGATGAGCGCAGTTCAGTGCCATGCAGTGCTTTATAATTCAAAGTGTTGTGTGGTGTTGCTTCTATTTATGGACAGGCGTGGCGCTTACCATCAGGCGAGCGACTTGCTCGTCTCGTCGTTTAATCAAATAAAAAAATTGAATTTGTTGGCGACATGAGTACAGGCTTGCCCCCATATGACTAGTTGTGCCTCTGCCTACCGCCTTCGGGGGTAAAAAGGCGTAAACTTATTTTTATGCTAGCATCTAAGCAACAAACCATGTTCTCAGGGGTTGTTGGTCAAGAGCCGGTGTTGTTCGCTGGCACCATCCGAGAGAACATCGCGTTTGGAATGGATGACGTCACCGAGGATGACGTCATACAAGCTGCCAAGACCGCGCATGCGCACCACTTCATCACCAAACTTGTCAATGTAAGCCTATTTTAACACGCTTTTATTAGCTTCATACGTATGTTTGTATGTTAGTATGTTTGTATGTAACGGAATCTTTGAACATGATTTTGACCTCTTTCAAAACGTCGGATTTTTCACGCTTTTTTTACAATAAAATACACGTTTTTTCTTTAAATCTATTAAAATTGAATTTCCATTTTTTAGTTATATTTTCCATCAAAGCGTGTTTTTAGTTTTTTAAACTATTTTTTTTTTTATTATATTGAATGAAGTGATGAGTAAACCGATCGGCTGATAACCATGCCTAAACATTAACAGAGGCGATACTTAAATTCTTTAATTTTATATACATAACTCCTTACTTAAAAAAGTTAATAATTAGTGTTTTAATAAGAAGATTTCTTGTCACTTTATCCTTTTTTATATATTGTCTAAAAATCTCATCTAAAGTTAGTAAAGAAAGTATTCTTTATAATTCCTGTAATATTTTCCTTCTTCTCTACCTTTCATTATTTAATTCTCTCTTCTATCATTAATTTATTTCTGTCATTTATTTTCTGTATTTCTACAATTCTTTTTTGCATTCTGTTTTGCATACAAGAATACTTTCCTTTTCCTTTCTTTTATTGTTTCTGTCTCTTTATCGTTTCTTTCTTTCGCTTTAGGTATTTCTATATGACAAAAATGAAATTTAAAAAACATCCAAATTTTAATAAAGAAGACGGTGGGAAGCTAGCACAAGCCTGGGATCCGTTATTGCTTCTAAATTTGTTATTCTTCATTTTCTATTTGTGAGTGCGAGTGCCATGTATGTTGGGTATACTCAGGACTATTTCTTGAAAAGACAATCCAAGAATTCCTATATATTATACTCGCACAATTCTATAAAATCAATGTCTGGACATTAAAAGAGGCCATAACCCATGAGTTTGTTTCGGCATTTCTTCTCATGGCTAGCCACGAAATGCCGATAAAAGAGAAATATGTAAATAAATGTAATCTAGTATAAAATTATTGACACGTAAAAGTGATATTTATGATCCAATTTACAGAATAAAAGATTTGAATTTGAATTTCTGTCTCTTTATCATTTCTTTCTTTCGCTTTAGGTATTTTTGTTATAGTCCATTATGTTCTCCCAGGGTTACGACACGATGCTCGGTGAGCGTGGAGCTTCTCTCTCTGGTGGTCAGAAACAGCGCATCGCCATCGCACGAGCCGTTATACGAAAACCAGCTATACTACTACTAGATGAACCGACTTCTGCACTCGACCCTACTGCTGAGAGACAGGTAAGGGACCCAGCTGCGAATAGAGGGCTGTTTTTTCATTATTATTGAATGACGAGACGAGCCAAGCGGTCGCCTGATGGTAAGCGCTACGCCTGCCCATAAACAGAAGCAAAGTCAGAATTTTGAATTACAAAGCACTGCATGGTACTGAACTGCGCTCGTCACCCCGAGATATAAGATGTTAAGTCTCGTAATGCCCAGTTTCACTGGCTTCAATGTCCTACCGAAACACAACAGTGCTTACACACTGTTGTTTGGCGGAAATAGACCTTACGGTGGTATCAACACAGATGGCCCCTCGCATACGAGGGAACTACCACCTTGTTGTGTTCTTTACACAGGTTATCAATGAGCAAATATCATTTTAAAGACTTATTTGAGTGGTAGTGTACTGCTGTAGACAGTTTTGTCTACAGCATAAATGGAAACCGACAGGAACATGCTACTTCACGCCGGTTTACCGTGAGACAGCGGTAACAACCCGGTGGAGCCAGCTCATTCATGCTGTAGACATGCAATTAAGAGAGGCCATGACCTATGAGTTTGTTTCGGCATTTCTTCTCATAACTAGCCATGGAATGCCGGTAGAAGATAATATTAAAAATAAAGATGTAATCACACTAATATTATAAATGTGAAAGTTTGTTTGTTTAGATGTTTGTCCGTCAATCACGCTGAAACTACTGAACGAATTTTGATGAAATTTGGTATACAGACAGGGTATGAGCTGACTTGGGTGATAGGATACTTTTTATCCCGATTAAATGCTCCCTTGGGATAAAACAGTAATATTGATATTCATCAACCACACCGAAAATTCTGAACGGATTTTGTTGAAAATTGGTATAGAGACAGGGTATTACCTAACTTATACTATATGCAAAATAGACAGTCACTAAATCATTTGTAAATTCCTAATTCCAAGCGGCCAAAGCCGTGGGCGGAAGTTAGTTTTATATAATTGTAACGTCTAACTCTATTATCTGACTTATATTATATGTAAAATAGACAGTCACTAAATCATGTCCTAATTCCACGCGGGCAAAGTAGCGAGCGGAAGCTAGTTTATTATAAAAAATATTGACATGTAAAAGTGATATTTATGATCCAATTTACAGAATAAATGATTTGAATTTGAATTTGAAAAATGCAGCGTGCATTGCTCTAGCACACAAATATATTTTTTTTTACTAGCCTATAAAGTGTCCCACTGCTGGGCAAAGGCCTCCCCTTTACTCTTCCATTGGGTTTAGTCTTCTGTTAAATAAAATAAAATAAATATTGTTAAAATAATGAAATAAATCTGTCACAGGTGCAAGCAGCTCTTGACGCCGCCAGTGTCGGACGCACTACCTTAGTTGTATCACACAGGTTAGTATATATTGATTGATATAATTTGATTGTATCAGAGGCTAATAAGAGCAAGTGGGTCACCTGTGGTGAGTGATCTCCACCGCCCATTTATACCCACGCTTACAAAATAATCATGGGTGTGATGCTCTATTTAAAGGGGACGAATTGGGAATTGGGGGGATTTGGGCTTCCAGAAATATCACTTTTTATTTAATTTTTATTTGATTGAATGACGAGACGAGCAAGGCGCTCGCCTGATGATAAGCGGTATAGATATCGCGGATATCGGTTCTCCCGAGGGCCTTGCGACATGACTTGGTTGTTGGTTTTGGCGGGTACAGGGGTAGGTATATCCTTGTATTACTGTGCCTGCATCGGTCATATGCCTGTTTTGTCGCAGGCCCCTCGATTTGCTACTTCTCTAAAGAGGGAAGAAGCATTTAAACAGGCCAGCATGACTGGTGTCCACCGATAAACTCATTGTTTGTCGGTGGTCGCTGGTTTTTTGGACTGCACTACGCTTACCATCAGGTGTAGTGCAGTCACTTTGCCGTGCCAGAATGTAAAAAGACTTTAATTCTTCTTGTAGATTATCCACCGTAGTAAACGCGACCCGTATAGTGTACATGGAACAGGGCGCAGTACTGGAACAAGGCTCGCACGCGGAGTTACTCGACAAGAAGGGACTCTACTGGAAACTGGTCAACGAAGATCTCACTACCAAGTATGTAACGTTATGACAGATTGATTTATACAAAATTTTGGGTATTTTAAAACTTCTTAAAAACTCAAAATTAATATAAAATGTTATTCTATCAAATATTATTATTTAAAAAAAAATCGTTTCTTCATTTTCATTTTATTTTCTACCAAAAATGTTTTGGGCTGTTTAAAAAAAACAATTCGCTGTGCGTCCATCTCATCGTGAGATAGATCCATCTCACGACGAGATGGATCTATCTCACGATGACACGATATATTCATATTTATGGATAAATCATGTTTTCTGAATCGATAAACTCTCAAACGATTTCTGTCTCAGGAATCGATTTCAGAAACATAAGCTTGTCTCTCACTCTCGTTGGATCACTGTCCACACACACAAACATTCGTGATGGTATATGAAGCTAGGACTGATGCCCTAATCAGGAGTTTAAATAAAGTATCTCTATTTTTACAGGAGTATAGCAACAACACTGTCAGCTGACCGTAAAGATGACGATGAAGTGTTCGAGACAGAGGACTTGCCAGCGACGACGTGTAACTTCAGACGATCTTATAGCAGAGAGTCTACCAGACTTAGAGGTGAGGCACTCAAAACATTTTTTTTATTTGATTGAATGACGTGACGAGCAAGACGCTCGCCTGATGGTAAGCGCCACGCGTGCTCATAAACAGAAGCAACACCACACAGAACTTTGAATTACAAAGCACTGCATGGCACTGAACTGCGCTCGTCACCCCGAGACATAAGATGTTAAGTCTCATAATGGCCAGTTTTTCACTGGCTTCAATACCCTTCAAACCGAAACACAACAGTGCTTACATACTGTTGTTTGGCGGCGGAAATAGACAAAGCAAATATGTCCTAACAATGCAATCGGATTTGTTATTACGTAATTTAACCAACGTATACTGATACGTTGGTTGAATTTGATAACACCTTCCTGTAACACGTTGTATATCTAATACATTACAATCCTGTATTATATTTGGACTGCACTGGACTTACCATAAGGCAGTGTAGTTATTGTGCTGTAGTGGGACAATAATAATAATACTAGCTCTGTATTATACATGTCCCACTGCTGGGCACGGGCCTCCTCTACTGAAAGACAGGGTTTAGGCCATAGTCCACCACGCTGGCCTAATGCGGGTTGGCAGACTTCACATACCTTCGAAAAATCTTATCGAGTTCTCAGGTATGCAGGTTTCCTCACGATGTTTCCTTCACCGTTAAAGCAAGCGATAATTAACAATTAATATACACATGACTTAGAAAAGTCAGAGATGTATGCTCTTGGGGCTGGCTATCGTCTCGACAGTCCGTAGTGGGATAATAAAAAACTAAAATATTTTATTTATACATTGTCTTCCGAGGAGTTGACATAGTAAATATGTTCCAGAATCGTTCATCCGTTCGAGTGTCCGGCTCGGTTCAGTATCGTCTGCTCACATCGCGAGTGTACCTCCGCCCGATCTACTCAACTATGCTGTAAGTCTACATAAACTCCGGTTCTCCCCAGGGGGCTTGCCTTTGATTTTCCTTGATCCTAACCCTTTTCCCACCCCTTTTTCCTTCCCCTGCCCCCTGGCCCTGGGATGAGATACTGCGGGGTCGCCAGTATTCCATTAGCAGGGACCCTGTAGTTCATCCCAGGAAATTAGGCAGGCCGGCATGATCTTGCCGACCTACGATGGACACATTGTTTATCGTTGGTCGACACTATTCTTGGATTGCGCTACACTTACCATCAGGTGTAGCGTAGTCACTTTGCCGAGCCAGAAAAAAACTCACGCCTGTAATCCCCGAAGGGGTAGGCAGAGGTGTAACCAGTACAACCATATTTCGTCGAGCGTATTTTCGTCCCACGAGCCTATCGCCATACTGGACACAATTCCATGCTCCGGGCTTATACTGAGCATTTCATAATATAAAAAAAAAATGTGTGCGTGTACTAGTGTACACACGTAGGAAGTGAAACTTCTTTATGACCTTATTTTTCAAAAAATGAACTACTATATTATGCAACTTTACAGAAATTGGTCTAATAAAGTTAAATTAGATAAAGTTTAAACAAAAGGCTTTTATCATAGACATGAATACAAAAAAAGTGTGCGTCTCGGGACGCTCGACAGAAGAAGCCCGGTTAAAGCCCGGTCAAAGTCCTGTTCCAGTCAAAGTCCGGTCAAAGCCCGGTCAGAGTCCGGTCAAAGCCGGGTCAAAGCCCGGTCAAAGCTCGGTCAAAGTCCTGTTCCAGTCAAAGTCCGGTCAAAGTCCGGTCAAAGTCCTGTCGAGGTCCGGTCAAAATCCAGTCAAGTCCGGTCAAAGTCGGGTTAACGTCCGGTCAAAGTCCGGTCAGCACGATTAAAGTCCGGTCAGAGTCTGGTCAAAGCCCGGTCAAAGTCGGGTCAAAGAGCCCGGTTAAAGTCCGGTCAAAGTCGGGTCAACGTCCGGTCAGAGTCTGGTCAAAGCCCGGTCAAAGTCGGGTCAAAGAGCCCGGTTAAAGTCCGGTCAAAGTCGGGTCAACGTCCGGTCAAAGTCCGGTCAGCCCGGTTAAAGTCCAGTCAGAGTCTGGTCAAAGCCCGGTCAAAGTCGGGTCAAAGTACGGTCAAAGTCCTGTCAAAGTCCGTCAAAGTCCAGTCAAAGCCCGGTCAAAGTTCGGTCAAAGTCCGGTCAAAGTCGGGTCAAAGTCCGGTCTGTGTCCGGTCTATGTCCGGTCAAAGTTAGGTCAAAGTCGGGTCAAAGTCCGGTCAAAGCCCGGTCAAAGTCCGGTCAAAATCCGGTCAAAATCCGGTCAAAGTCCGGTCTATATCCGATCAGAGTCGGGGCAACGTCCGGTCAAAGTCCGGTCAGCCCGGTTAAAGTCCAGTCAGAGTCTGGTCCAAGCCCGGTCAAAGTCGGGTCAAAGCCCGGTCAAAGTCGGGTCAAACTCCGGTCAAAGCCCGGTTAAAGTCCGGTTAAAGTCCGGTCAAAATTGGGTCAACGTCCGGTCAAAGTCCGATCAGCCCGGTTTAAGTCCGGTCAGAGTCTGGTCAAAGCCCGGTCAGAGTCTGGTCAAAGCCCGGTCAAAGTCCGGCCAAAGTCGGGTCAAAGCCCGGTCAAAGTCCTGTTCCAGTCAAAGTCCGGTCAAAGCCCGGTCAGAGTCCGGTCAAAGTCCTGTCGAGGTCCGGTCAAAATCCAGTCAAGTCCGGTCAAAGTCGGGTTAACGACCGGTCAAAGTCCGGTCAGCACGGTTAAAGTCCGGTCAGAGTTTGGTCAAAGCCCGGTCAAAGTCTGGTCTATGTCCGGTCAAAGTCGGGTCAACATCCGGTCAAAGTCCGGTCAGCCCGGTTAAAGACCGGTCAAAGTCCGGTTAAAGCCCGGTCAAAGTCCGGTCAAAGCCCGGTTAAAGTCCGGTTAAAGTCCGGTTAAAGTCCGGTCAAAGTCAAGTCAACGTCCGTTTAAAGTCCGGTCAGCACGGTCAAAGTCCGGTCAGAGTCTGGTCAAAGCCCGGTCAAAGTCGGGTCAAAGTCGGGTCAAAGTCCGGTCAAAGCCCGGTTAAAGCCCGGTTAAAGTCCGGTTAAAGTCCGGTCAAAGTCGGGTCAACGTCCGGTTAAAGTCCGGTCAAAGTCAAGTCAACGTCCGGTTAAAGTCCGGTCAGCACGGTCAAAGTCCGGTCAGAGTCTGGTCAAAGCCCGGTCAAAGTCGGGTCAAAGTCCGGTCAAAGCCCGGTTAAAGCCCGGTTAAAGTCCGGTTAAAGTCCGGTCAAAGTCGGGTCAACGTCCGGTCAAAGTCCGGTCAGCACGGTTAAAGTCCGGTCAGAGTCTGGTCAAAGCCCGGTCAAAGTCGGGTCAAAGTCCGGTCAAAGCCCGGTTAAAGTCCGGTCAAAGTCGGGTCAACGTCCGGTCAGAGTCTGGTCAAAGCCCGGTCAAAGTCGGGTCAAAGAGCCCGGTTAAAGTCCGGTCAAAGTCGGGTCAACGTCCGGTCAAAGTCCGGTCAGCCCGGTTAAAGTCCAGTCAGAGTCTGGTCAAAGCCCGGTCAAAGTCGGGTCAAAGTACGGTCAAAGTCCTGTCAAAGTCCGTCAAAGTCCAGTCAAAGCCCGGTCAAAGTTCGGTCAAAGTCCGGTCAAAGTCGGGTCAAAGTCCGGTCTGTGTCCGGTCTATGTCCGGTCAAAGTTAGGTCAAAGTCGGGTCAAAGTCCGGTCAAAGCCCGGTCAAAGTCCGGTCAAAATCCGGTCAAAATCCGGTCAAAGTCCGGTCTATATCCGATCAGAGTCGGGGCAACGTCCGGTCAAAGTCCGGTCAGCCCGGTTAAAGTCCAGTCAGAGTCTGGTCCAAGCCCGGTCAAAGTCGGGTCAAAGCCCGGTCAAAGTCGGGTCAAACTCCGGTCAAAGCCCGGTTAAAGTCCGGTTAAAGTCCGGTCAAAATTGGGTCAACGTCCGGTCAAAGTCCGATCAGCCCGGTTTAAGTCCGGTCAGAGTCTGGTCAAAGCCCGGTCAGAGTCTGGTCAAAGCCCGGTCAAAGTCCGGCCAAAGTCGGGTCAAAGCCCGGTCAAAGTCCTGTTCCAGTCAAAGTCCGGTCAAAGCCCGGTCAGAGTCCGGTCAAAGTCCTGTCGAGGTCCGGTCAAAATCCAGTCAAGTCCGGTCAAAGTCGGGTTAACGACCGGTCAAAGTCCGGTCAGCACGGTTAAAGTCCGGTCAGAGTTTGGTCAAAGCCCGGTCAAAGTCTGGTCTATGTCCGGTCAAAGTCGGGTCAACATCCGGTCAAAGTCCGGTCAGCCCGGTTAAAGACCGGTCAAAGTCCGGTTAAAGCCCGGTCAAAGTCCGGTCAAAGCCCGGTTAAAGTCCGGTTAAAGTCCGGTTAAAGTCCGGTCAAAGTCAAGTCAACGTCCGTTTAAAGTCCGGTCAGCACGGTCAAAGTCCGGTCAGAGTCTGGTCAAAGCCCGGTCAAAGTCGGGTCAAAGTCGGGTCAAAGTCCGGTCAAAGCCCGGTTAAAGCCCGGTTAAAGTCCGGTTAAAGTCCGGTCAAAGTCGGGTCAACGTCCGGTTAAAGTCCGGTCAAAGTCAAGTCAACGTCCGGTTAAAGTCCGGTCAGCACGGTCAAAGTCCGGTCAGAGTCTGGTCAAAGCCCGGTCAAAGTCGGGTCAAAGTCCGGTCAAAGCCCGGTTAAAGCCCGGTTAAAGTCCGGTTAAAGTCCGGTCAAAGTCGGGTCAACGTCCGGTCAAAGTCCGGTCAGCACGGTTAAAGTCCGGTCAGAGTCTGGTCAAAGCCCGGTCAAAGTCGGGTCAAAGTCCGGTCAAAGCCCGGTTAAAGTCCGGTCTGTGTCCGGTCTATGTCCGGTCTGTGTCCGGTCTGTGTCCGGTCTGTGTCCGGTCTGTGTCCGGTCTGTGTCCGGTCTGTGTCCGGGCTGTGTCCGGGCTGTGTCCGGTCTATGTCCGGTATATGTCCGGTCAAATTTGGGTCATAGTCCGGTCAAAATCCGGTCTATATCCGGTCAAAGTCGGGTCAAAGTCCGGTCAAAGCCCGGTTAAAGTCCGGTCTGTGTCCGGTCTATGTCCGGTCTGTGTCCGGTCTGTGTCCGGTCTGTGTCTGGTCTGTGCCCGGGCTGTGTCCGGTCTATGTCCGGTATATGTCCGGTCAAATTTGGGTCATAGTCCGGTCAAAATCCGGTCTATATCCGGTCAAAGTCGGGTCAACGTCCGGTCAAAATCCGGTCGAAGTCCGATGAAAGTCCTGTCAAGTCCAGTGAAAGTCTGGTCAAAATCCAGTCAAAGTCAAAAACGTGACGCGTGCCGCGTAACGGAAAAATGTGACGATTTTATTTTTCTAACGCCGATAAAGAAGTTTCACTTCAAAAACCCAATATCACTTTTACTCGACCCGGGATCGAACCCGAGACCTCAGCACAGCAGTCGCAATTTTGGACAAAACGCAATAGTAAGCTTCTACTGATTTTCCATGAGACAGTGGTAGTGCTAAAGCATGGCTCTACTACTAACGACTTACCAGTTCATTTTACAGTCGCTGCCTGAAGCGATCACTCGTGATAGCTCATAAACATTCATAGCTCAACACATTGAGAAAAGAGTATATTGAGCTGCTATTTCCAAATCCGTATCGTCAAACTTTTACGCACTCCATAATAAATAAACCAATGCTGAAAAGACGAAAACTGAAGTATCTCCGGATTGCCGGCAATTATTGACGGAATCTAAACATTGTATAAAACTTAATTAATTCATTAAAAATTTTGTATTTGAATTTCTAGGAACCAGAAGAAACTCCAGAAGAACAATCCGAGCCTGAAGTGTCAAACCTCGCGCTTCTCAAACTGAACACGCCGGAGTGGCCTCTACTAGTGGGCGGAGGGGTCGCGTCCTTCCTGGTTGGAGCCACCATGCCTGTCTTCGCGCTACTCTTCTCTAAACTATATGGAGTGAGTATGATACTTTAGTGTGAATCTTTGGCCGACTTTTTTTTGTCCTGGCTTGGGAAAGTGACTACGCTACACCTGATAGTAAGTGTAGCGCAATCTAAGAATAGTGTCGACCAACGATAAACAATGTGTCCATCGTAGGTCGGCAAGATCATGCCGGCCTGCCAAAGTTCCTGGGATGAACTACGGGGTCCCTGCTAACGGAATACTGGCGACCCCGCAGTATGTCATCCCAGGGCCAACAGAGAGGGGAAGGGAAAAGGGCTAGGATCAAGGGACAAGCCCCCTGGGGAGAACCGGATATACACTGGCTGATCCTGAAACGCGACCCACACAAGGTGGGCCACTATGGCAGGTTTTGGCACCAGTGTACGGTGGTCGCTATCCGGTCGGATACAAGTATCTTCCCACCAGTAAAAAAAGATATATTTAACAATGATTGTGTTGCAGATGTTCGCAATCCCCGACGGCGAGGTGATCGTCCAGCAGTCCAGGATATATGCGGGCGCGTTCGCAGGCGCCGCAGCTGCTTGTGCTCTCGTCACCTTCCTGCAGACCAGACTGTTCAACCTGGCAGGAGCAAAACTAACAGACAGACTGCGGATACGTACCTTCGGAAACTTCCTGCGACAGGTACGTTGCATAACAACTTTACAAGTTAGGTCCGTCGTATCGTCGAGAGGCCGTCTGGGTTGGTACCACCGCGCCCTCTATTTCTCTCGCCAAGCAACTGTGTAAGCACTGTTGTGTTTCGTTTTGAAGGACATTGAAGCCAGTGAAATTACTGGGCATTGAGACTTAATATCTTATGTCTCGGGGTGACGAGCGCAGTTCAGTACCGTACAGTGCTTTGTAATTCAAAGTTCTGTGTGGTGTTGCTTCTGTTTATGGGCATGCGTGGTGCTTACCAGTAGGCGAGCGCCTGGCTCGTCTCGTCATTCAATTAAATAAAAGAATGTAAGTTAATAATTCATGTTATCCAACAGGAGCAAGGCTGGTTCGACTTGCCGAATAACTCAGTGGGAGCGTTGTGTGCCCGACTGGCAACAGACTGCGCCGCGGTACAGGGAGCTACAGGTTAGTAACTTAGTTTTTTTTAATATCATAGGCCGGCAAACGAACAAGTCGGTCACCTTATGGTAAGTGATCTCCACCGCCCATGTACGTCCACAATACTAGAAGAATCGAAGGGATAATTAGGAATTGGGAAGCGGAGGGCGATTTGAGCCGCCGGATGTCTCCATCACCATACAAAACGCAGCAGCAGCTACTTTACGTCGGTTTTCGGTGAGATAATAGTAACGACCCGGTTGAGCCGGCCCATTCATGCTGTAGAATATTGTTGGTGTTGGTGTAGTATTGCTGGTGGGGGGATACTTGTATTTGATTTGAATTTTAATAATGATAATTAGTTAATAATAATTAATTATTTTATGACTATAGACTATAGTTACTTAGCCATACACTACAGTTCCATTATGTGATATTGCGCAGGTACTCGTCTCGGGACAGTGCTCCAAGGCGTCAGCACCATGGTGATCGGCGTCACTCTTGCCATGGTTTACTCTTGGAAGATGACGCTGGTCAGTCTGCTCAGCGTACCTTGTGTAAGTATACACCACTTTATTCCATTTCTAAGGGCAGGTTCCCACGTGTATGCTGACGAACATGGTAAGTGATTTCCACCGCCCATGTACGCCCACAATACCAGAAGAATAATGGGCGTGTTAAAGGAAAGGGATAATTAGGGATAGGGAAGGAGAGGGGGATTTGGGCCTCGGGGTATCTCACTCACCGTCACGCAGCAGTAAGCCGTTACTTTACGTCGGTTTTCGGTTAGAAGGACATTGAAGCCAGTAAAATTATTGGGCATTATGAAACTTAACATCTTATGTCTCAGGATGACCAGCGCAGTTCAGTGCAATGCAGTTCTCTATAACTCAAAGTTCTGTTTATGAACAGGCGTGGCGCTTACCATCAGGCGAGCGCCTTGCTCGTCTCTTCATTCAATCAAATAAAAAGAAATAAACCTCGTGAGACACATGTTTCTGAGTGCTAGAGCCATGCTGTAGATAGTTTTGTCTACAGCACGAATGGGCTAACTCGACCGGGTCGTTACCACTATCTCACAGAAAACCGACGTAAAGTAGCGGCTTGCTGCTGCGTTTCGTACGGTGAGTGAGATATCCGGTAGCCCAAATCCCCTCCCCTTCCCAATCCCTAATTATCCCTTTCCTTTAAGGTCAACAACGCGCCCATGATCTTCTGGTGGTGTGCGTACATGGGCGGTGGAGATCACTTACCATCAGATGACCCACTTGCTCGTTTACCGCCCTATGCTATAAAAAAAAGTGTGTGTGCAATTCATACGCGGCAGAAGTGAAACTTCAGAATTATTAAAATAAATTAACCAACGAATTTTAATACGCATATGCAAAATATTTAAAATTCTAATGCGAAATATTACATTTCATATATTTACATACTTGAGATCTTGTTTCTTTCCAACCTCTTTAGTGACCAACCTTTTTCGTTTCATCAAATTTTCAAATCACAACGATTCTAAAGAAGTTTCACTTCAAAAAAAAACGTTGCTCGGCCCTTGGTAAACTTAAATTCATACTTCATCAATGGTAGTATTTATTTGTATTACAGGTTATAGGCGGTATCTACCTCGAGGGGTACATCAACAAGCGCACGGAGGTCCTGGAGCGGCGCTCGCTGGAGAGCGCGGCCAGGATCGCCACCGAGGCCGTCATCAACATTCGGACCGTGCAGAGCCTCGGTGAGACACACATACATTAAACGGACTGTGAAGAAGCAGTTAGGCAGGCCGGCATGATCTTGCCGACCTACGATGGACACATTGTTTGTCGTCGGTCGACACTATTCTTGGATTGCGCTACACTTACCTTCAGTTGTAGTCATCTTACGTAGTCACTTTGCCGAGCTAGGTTAAAAAAAACATACATAAACCAGATTTCTTTTTATCAATTATGTAACATTTGCTGGTGGGAGAATACTTGTATCCGACCGGATAACGACCACCGTACACTGGTGCTGAAACCTGCCATAGTGGCCCGCCTTGTGTGGGTCGCGTTCCAGGGTCAGCCAGTGTATATCCGGTTCTCCCGAGGGGGCTTGCCCCTTGATCTTAACCCTTTTCCCTTCCCCCTTGGCCCTGGGATGAGATACTGCGGGGTCGCCAGTATTCCGTTAGCGGGGACCCCGTAGTTCATCCCAGGAACTATGGCAGGCCGGCACGATCTTGCCGACCTACGATGGACACATTGTTCATCGTTGGTTCTACACTTACCATCAGGTGTAGCGTAGTCACTTTGCCGAGCCAGAATAAAAATAAAAAAAACATACATAAACCAGATTCCTTTTTATCGATTATTTAACATGCCGATATTAGAATTGCAACTCTCAACAACTTTCAACATTATTATTCTCGCACACGCACGTCACTCAACTTATAGGGATGTGATCGATAGTAATATCAGAATGATAAATAGATCAGAAATGAGGAGATTCGTAGAAGAACGAAAGTCACCGACATAGCTCAGCGGATTAGCAAGCTGAAGTGGCAGTGGGCAGGCCACATAGCTCGCAGAACCGATAACCGATGGGGCAGGAAGGTTCTGGAATGGATGCCACGAAGATTGGATCTGCTCATTTTTGATTTGATCACGTAGAGAAACACCGAGCATATCTCTCCATAGCTCGCTGAGTGACTGTGAGCCGTCTTATACGGCCGATATCCAGAGGCCACGTCTCAGTGCCGTATATTTCAATCAATATCGTTCTCTTCTTCTTTTTTATTTATGGCTTCGCATTATTGTGCATTTCGCCAATGTCAAATATAATTTATTCTCAAGTTATTTTTATAAGAACGATGAAACACGGGTGCGGTCAATTTCAAGATCATGCCGGAGTTTTGGTGTTAACTCCTTTCAGTACGATGCTTAATTCACTTACTTCAATGTTTCCATACACTGTTCATCACCGTCAATGTTTATTGCACAAATCCACACCACTTTTACACAACAAACACAACTCTAAACTAGTTTATGAAATAAATTAAAATAAGCGATGAATTGCACTGTCAGAATTCCCGCCAAAACCTGGGAGGATACTTGTATCCGACCGGATAGCGACCACCGTACACTGGTGCTAAAACCTGCCATAGTGGCCCACTTTGTGTGGGTCGCGTTCCAGGGTCAGCCAGTGTATATCCGGTTCTCCCCAGGGGGCTTGCCCCCTAATCCTCACCCTTTTCCCATCCCTTTTTCCTTCCCCTCCCCCGTGGCCCTTTGGCAGGCCGGCATGATCTTGCCGACCTACGATGGACACATTGTTTGTCGTTGGTCGACACTATTCTTGGATTGCGCTACACTTACCATCAGGTGTAACGTAGTCACTTTGCCGAGCCAAGACAAAAAAAAATTGTATAATTCCATATCGTTCTGTGTTGTCAGGTGTGGAGCATACGATCCTGTCCCGTTACTCGCTTGCCCTAGAGAGCGCGGTGCTCAGCGGCGCGTGGTCGCGTCGCGTGCGCGGCGCCGTGTACGGCGTGTGTTTGTGCGCGCCCACGCTCGGGTACGCCGTCTCGCTCGCCTACGGAGGGTACCTCATCGCACGGGACGGACTGCAGTACGAATACGCTATATTGTGAGTGGATTATTTATATCTAACAAATAGCGAAAAATAAAAATTCTTTCGATTGGTAGGGATACTGGAAAAGGGAAAAATCGAATCATTGATACATCGATTTTTTTTTTTACTAGTCCTGTATACATCCCGCTGCTGGGCACGGGCCTCCTCTACTAAATGAAAGGGATTAGGTCTTAGTCCACCTCGCTGGCCTGATGCGGGTTGGCAGATTTCACATACCTTCGAAAAATCTTATCGAGTTCTCAGCAGTTAGCAGCAATAGCTCAGCGGGGAGTGGTATGGACTGTCAAGATGAAAATCGCAAGTTCGAAACCAGCCCCAAGAGCATACACCACTGACTTTTCTAAGTTACGTGTATATTAATTGTTAATTATCGCTTGCTTTAACGGTGAAGGAAACATCGTAAGGAAACCTGCATACCTGAAATAATTTTTACACATTTTAATTAAATCGATGATTTTTCAGCATCTTTATCGATCGATAAGTAATCGATATTTTTTGCGATACCATGACAATGATTTTTATTTAAATAGTACAAATACGTCAAATTTTTACACTGCAAGCATGGTAATATTATAATAAATTCAGCCCTATTTTACACTCTTATTGCTGGGCACGACCTTCATCTAGGTACTACTGAGCAAAAAGGTAGACACTTTTTTGACGTGATAACGTCTTATAATTCGATAGAGCCGGCTGCACGCACGAAAAAACATGACTCATGCGTCGTTACCTCGCTAGATGTCACGTTCCATTTAAGGCTTGAAGTGCAAGCGAGAGCGCGGAACGAGCGACAAAGAAGCACAATCGGCCATTGCGTTCGGCAGCGTTCGAGATTTAAAAAAATTAAAACATAAATATTCCACATATCACAACAACGTGTCTGAAATGACAGGTTAGACCAGCCATCCGTCAAAGGGAACATTTTCTCCTATATCAAACACATTGAGGCGGGCTTTTTAAAACTAGATTTACGAAAAGGACATTGTTCGTCGTCCATACATAGTTGGCCTAAGAACCAAAAGGTAGGTGAATTTACTTTTGGGTTTTAGATAATGTATATATTTGATTGAAACTATATTAAAACTACGGACACTTGAGAATTCCGAAAAATGAATAAAATACTTTCGGATTTTGAGGTTATAATTAGGCGAATAAATACTATCAAATATTAAACAAATGAAATTAAAATTTTCTTTTGAAAAATGCTACCATTCCATCAGTATTTTCTTAAGACGTTATCACGTTCAACTATCGTCAGTGAACCGACTTTACAGACAACCGATTTTTAGATAGTAGTATTTGCTGTAGACAGTGACAGACTTTGAGTGGTAGAGCCACGCTGTAGACAGATTTGTCTACAGCATGAATGGGCCGGCTCGACCGCGGTTACCACTATCTCACAGAAAATCGACGTAAAGTAGCGCCTTGCTGCTGCGTTTCGTACGGTCAGTGAGATATCCGGAAGCCCAAATCCTCTCCCCTTCCCAATCCCTAATTAGCCCTTTCCTTTAAGGTCGGCAACGCGCCCATGATTCTTCTGGTATTGTGGGCGTAAATGGGCGGTGGAGATCACTTACCATCCCATACCACTTACTCCTATCGGCAATCTGTTATAAGCAATAACCCTTCTCCTCAGAGTATCGGAAGCCCTGATCTACGGCGCGTGGATGTTGGCGGAAGCATTATCGTTCGCGCCAAACTTCGCGGCGGCGAGACGGTCCGGGGCCCGCATCATCAACGCGCTGGCGCGACAACCGCTGATCGTCACTGAACCTACTGCTAAAGACGAACCGGGATGGGTAAGGACCGCCTGATATTTGAGAATTTTAATTATTTCGTGGCGGCAGCGATAGCTCAGCGGGGAGTGGTACGGACTGTCGAGACGAAAGTCGCAGGTTCGAAACCAGCCACAAGAGCAATATACCTCTGACTTTTCTAAGTTACGTGTATATTAATTGTTAATTATCGCTTGCTTTAACGGTGAAGGAAACATCGTGAGGAAACTTGCATACCTGAGAACTCCTAAGATTTTTCGAAGGTATGTGAAGTCTGCCAAACAGCATTAGGCCAGCGTGGTGGACTAAGGCCTAACCTCTCTCATTCAGTAGAGGAGGCCCGTGCCCAGTAGTGAGATAGGTATAATACAGGGCTAGTAAAAAAAAATATTTCGTGAAGCTTTTACATATCATAGTGAATTTGGTATTTTCCGGATAATGTTGGTCACAAAGCGTAACTTTAGTCACAGAAGTTACCATTGGTCACAAAAGGTGGCTTTGATCACAGAATATCACTTTGACCACAGATGGTATCATTGGTCAAAGGGTAACTGTGGTCACAGAGGGTAACTATGATCACAACGGGTGAACTAAGATCGCAAAGGTGGTATGTCCCGTATGCGGGAGGCCGTCTGGGTTGTTACCACCGCTTTGTCTATTTCTGCCGTCAAGCAACAGTGTGTAAGCACTGTTGTGTTTCGGCTTGAAGGACATTGAAACCAGTGAAATTACTGGGCGTTATGAGACTTAACATCTTTTGTCTCGAAGTGAAGAACGCAGGTCAGTGCCATGCAGTGCTTTTTAATTCAAATTTGAAGAACATTGAAGCCAGCAGAATTACTGGGCAAGTAATTCTACTGGCTTCAATGTCCTTCAAACCGAAACACAACAGTGCTCACACACTGTTGCTTGGCGGCGGTAGTACCAACCCAGACGGCCTCTCGCATACCTTATAATACTGACCGAATACCATCTCTTTACAGTCAGCCACAGGCTCCGTCCAGTTCTCAAACATAGAGTTCAGCTATCCGACCCGGCCCGAAGCGCCAGTTCTACGCGGATTGAACATCAGTCTTGAAGCTGGGAAGACTGTGGCGCTCGTGGGGTCCAGCGGCTGCGGCAAGTCCACGCTCATGCATCTGCTCATGAGGAACTACGAACCGCAGAGAGGGACACTGGTATGTAAACAGTACTGACCTAAGTTTTTTGGTTTGTTTTTTTAAAATGTCAACGCAATGGTGCCTATTGATCATACCTATTGGAGGGAGGGGCTTCCAATAGGTATCAATAGCGAGGTCATAAAAATGATTACCAACCAGCTGATTCTTTTGTTTTTACTTAGTTAATATTTATATAATTTAACAGTCATATTGTCCTACAAATAAAATAATACATTTTTGAGTATCAATAAATCGAAATATTCTATCCTTGCTACCTCTGTTACCTACCACAATAGAGAATTTTTGGGCGTCTCATCGAAACGAATCACGGAAAATTAGCTTGATAGTAATCAAGTGGATCAAATGGCCCAGGGAACCCGGACCAAAACATTTTCAAACACTATACATTTACTAACAAATGTTAGGAATTGTTACATTCTATTAGGAATTGTTAGATGTTTTTAGTGCTCCTACACTGATAGAAAATGTTTACAAACATTTATAATATTTGAAAACATCGCATCGGTTTGCAATTTGGATTTACGTTTCGATGCGTCTACACGAAAAACGAAAATGATAAGAAATGTTTTATTTGTTACTATTTGTTAACTAACAATTTTGTTTAGAAATGTTTACTAACATTACCTAACATGACAACAAACATTTTAAAACACCGGTGTGGCAGCTCCATATCATATGTACCTTAAATACTAATAATCTTGAAACATCGTTTACTTCATCCCACAGGTTTTAGACGGTCGGGACATTAAAAAATCTCTGACCCTCCCAACACTACGCGCCCAACTCGGCTTAGTACAGCAAGAGCCCGCGTTATTTGAACGCACCATCAGAGAGAACATAGAGTACGGTGACACATCACGGGCCGTGTCTATGGACGAGGTGATCAAAGCCGCCAAGCAGGCCAACGTGCATGGATTTGTCTCTGGTCTGCCGCTGGTGAGTCTTTTTTTAATACGGCAAACGAGTAAGTGAGCCACCTGATGGTAAGTGATCTCCACCGCCCATTTACGCCCACCACCAGAAGAATCATGGACGCGTTGCCGACCTTAAAAGGGATAATTAGGGATTGGGAAGGGGAGGGGATTTGGGCTTCCGGATATCTCACTCACCGTACGAAACGCAGCTCCGCTTTGTCTATTTCTGGCGCCAATCAGCAATGTGTAAGCACTGTTGTGTTTCCGTGTGAGAAATATTAAAGCCAGTGAAATTACTGGACATTATGAGACTTAACATCTTATGTCTCAGAATGACGAGCGCAGTTCAGTGGCATGTAGTGCTTTATAATTAAAAGTTCTGTGTGGTGTTGCTTCTGTTTATGGGCAGGCGTAGCGCTTACCATCAGGCGAGCGTCTTGCTTCTTTCGTCATTGAAGCTAATAAAAAACATGAATCGCGTGGGATTAAAATTTGTGCTCATCATCTATCACATCATGGGACGGTATTAAGTTCGGCGAAACATAGATGCAGCAGTATTTACACGCCTGCCTACACCTTCAGAGATAAAGGTGTGAGATTATGTTATTTCCACAAAAATGTATACGTATAGAGTATTATGTATAGATATAAGTTCGCAAATTCTTACTTCTGCCGGCCCATTAAGCTGTGGAATAGTTTGCCGGCACACTTGTTCCCTCCTTCCTATAATATGGGGTCCTTTAAACGGAGTGTGAAGCAGTCAGGCAGGCCGGCATGATCGTGCCGACCTACGATGGACACACTGTTTATCGTTGGTCGATACTGTTCCTGGATTGCGCTACACTTACCATCAGGTGTGGTGTAGTCATTTTGCTGAGCCAGGATAAAAAAAAACATGTATAGAGCATTGAAATAAAACTAATTTAAACGGATTTTATCGCGGTTACCCCGTGACCCTCGTGGCCACGAAGACTGAAAAGTCTTCGAAACGTCGGGATCAAAATTAATAAAAAAACCGCTATAAAATCCGTTTAACTTAGTTTTATTTCAATGAGTAACATTCGCGTAAACGTAAGAAATCATTATGTATAGAGCATATAGACATAATATATTACGTGTAGAGCGTTTTGAAACCTAGATTTTTTTCACAGGGCTACGAAACCCGGCTAGGCCAAGGAGGTGCATCTCTGTCTGGGGGTCAGAAACAACGCATCGCTATAGCGCGCGCGCTAGTGCGGGAGCCACGTGTGTTGTTACTGGACGAGGCGACGTCAGCGCTAGACGCTAACAGTGAGAAGGTAGACACAACTAGATAAAGTAGGGATATAGCCTTATACTGGTGGGAGGATACTTGTATCCGACCACCGACCACCGTACACTGGTGCTAAAACCTGCCATAGTGGCCCACCTTGTGTGGGTCGCGTTCCAGGGTCAGCCAGTGTATATCCGGTTCTCCCTAGGGAGCTTGCCCCCTGATCCCAACCCTTTTCCCATCCCTTTTCCTTCCCCTCCTCCTTGGCCCTTTGGCAGGCCGGCATGATTTTGCCGACCTACGATGGACACATTGTTTATCGTTGGTCGACACTATTCCGGGATTGCGCTACACTTACCATCAGGTGTAGCGTAGTCACTTTGCCGAGCCAGGATAAAAACGAAAAAAAATAAAAGATAAAACCGGTGATTACATTTACAAGGTGGTAGGTCCCTCGTATGCGAGAGACCGTCTGGGTTGGTACCACCGCGCCCTCTATTTCTCAAGTCAAGCAACAGTGTTTAAGCACTGTTGTGTTTCGGTTCGAAGGGCATTGAAGCCAGTTAAATTACTGGACATTATGAGTATTAACATCTTATGTCTCGGGGTGACGAGCGCAGTTCAGTGCCATGCAGGGCTTTGTAATTCAAAGTTCTGCGCTTACTCGCGGTTACTCAGGCGAGCGCATTGCTCGTCTCCTCATTCAACCAAATAATATTGTTAATGTAAAAATCCACAGATATTTGTTTCGTGCCTGGGTGTAGTGAGACCGAAAGTCTCTTGTAGTTCCTGATACTCACGACACAATACTCGTATCTTACTGGGTCAGGACTATGTAGACAAAAGTTACGCGGGAGCACCAGTAGGTTTTTAAATCAAAAATGTAGAGTCCAACTCTTCATGATGAAGATATATATTTAAGACTGAATTAAAATTATCCTTATTTATACTCTTAACTTATTTACAAGACATATTCAGTTATAGGAATTTTGATCATAACAAGGCCACCTTCGAGACAGTGGTCAGCACATTTATAGTCAACATGTTTTCATTTAGTTCCAAGAACATTTAGTCAACACAAGAACACCTGCAATATTCATTGGTCAGCGAATAATTATATTTTCAACGAATAGAGTTACATAAAGTCGTTACGTTCACAAAAAGCTTATTTGAATGGTCAGCAAATTTTTATCATTTCTTAAACAGGTGCAGGATGCATAACTATGTGTGTGACTGTTGGGTGTATTTATTTATTGTTCATTCATAGGTGGTGCAGGCGGCATTGGAAGAGGCGGCTAAAGGTCGAACCACCATCATTATAGCTCACAGACTGGCCACAGTGAGACATGCTGATACCATCTACGTACTAGACAAGGGTATGTACTTGTAACCATTTTTTTTATAGCATAGGCCGGCAAACAAGCAAGTGGGTCACCTGATGGTAAGTGATCTCCACCGCCCATGTACGCCCACCACCAGAAAAATCATGGGCGCGTTGCCGACCTTAAAGGAAAGGGATAATTAGGGATTGGGAAGGGGAGGGGATTTGGGCTTCCGGATATCTCACCGTACGAAGCAGCGAGCCGCTACTTCACGTCGGCTTTCTGTGAGACAGTGATAACGACCCGGGCGAGCCAGCCCATTCATGCTGTAGACAAAAAATGTCTACAGCATGGCTCTACCACTCTCTAGACAGAGTACACATACTTGTAACCATAGATTGTATCCACCTGCGTGGATCATTCAATTGTGTAAATAAGCTACCAAGCACCCACATGCTCGTTTTTATCGAGCACGGCAAAGTGACTGCTCTACACCTGATGGTAAGCGTAGTGCAGTCCAAAAAACTAGCGACCACCGACAAACAATGAGTTTAGCGGTGGTCACCAGAGTCATGCCGGCCTGTATAAATGCTTCTTCCCTCTTCGGAGAGGAAAGAAGCAAATCGAGGGACCTGCGACAGGACAGGCGGATGACCGATGCAGGCACAGGGATACAAGGATATACCCCTATACCCGCCCCAATCAACCATCAAGTCATGTCGCAAGCCCCTTGGCAGAACCGGATATCTAGCTCACAATCTAGCTGATCCTGGAACACGATCCACACAAGGCGTGTGGATCACTACGGCAGATTTTAACACCATGTGTACAGTGGTCGCTATCCGGGCGGATATGAAAATATACTACCACCAGCCGGTCTATGCTTTAAAAAAAACTTTTATCACATTATATTTACAAGGTGGTCGGTCCCTCGTATGCGAGAGGCCGTCTGGGTTGGTACCACAGCGCTGACTATTTCTGCCGCCAAGCAGCAGTGTGCAAGCACTATTGTGTTTTCAGGCATAATAATGCCCAGTAATTAAAGTCGTGTCAAGTCGTGTTAAGTCTAATAAAACTTAACATCTTATGTCGGGGTGACGAGCGCAGTTCAGTGCCATGCAGTGCTTTGCAAAGTTCTGTGTGGTGTTGCTTCTGCTTCTGGGCACGCGTGGCACCTACCATCAGGGCACCGACCTGCACAGATCATGCAGGTTGATAAAAAAAATTGACCCGATTCACACTGCATTCTTATTCATACTATTTTACTGTATCCAACAACCAAATATAACCGACCCTCATTTTCCAGGAGTGGTATCAGAGAGTGGATCACACGAGCAGTTGGTTCGTCGTCGCGGACTCTACTGGGAACTGTTACAGCAACAAGCACCCACTGAACACTGATTCCTATACTAGAACTAAATTAGACTTGTTGTTAAACACTAAACGGGCTGTTCTGTGTTTAAATATTCTCAAAATAAAAATCGATTATCGATTAAATCGATTGTCGGTGTAGTAGAGAAATTAAATGCGATCTATTTGAATCGATTTAATATTTACTCGATACATTTAATATATCGTTTAATGCGATTGTCGTAATATACAAATAAATAAATCGACGTTTAATGATCGATTTTTTCTCAATTCTTTGAACTGTTCAATTAAATCGTTTAGTTATAAGTAAATTCAGATTACTTTAAAGGAAAATAGTATAAATAATTATTGCATCTCGTTTTGAACTACTACTACATTGGGTTAGCGCCATTTTGTATTAAATACTTACAAATTGTAATAAAAGAACAGCGTCGAGCTTCCAGTACAAATAGAGGCAAATAAATATAGTGCCTTGTAATATATAATGTAAGAATATACAAGTACAATAAGTATTATGATAGATTATGAGGCCGCACTCGCGACTCTTGCCAAATCTATTTTATGATTAATCGATTTTAACTTTTAATCGATAAGATTGTCGAAGCAAAAATCATCAATAAAAATTATGTAGAAATTAAGGCCATAAAGCAATTAAATATCGGAATTAAAAATATTTTTACTTAGTCAATTTTGGTAAATTTTTGATATGTAGGAAAAAAAATGTAAAATATCGAATATCGATAAATAAAGCCAAAAAGTGCTATTCGACTATTAATGTAAATACATACACATGTTACCCCCGAGGTTTGCTGGGGGTTTTTGACTGTGATTGTTAAATTATTATTATATTTAAGCTTAGTGTAAGACGTCCAATATTATACCAAATTAAATTTTTGTCTTGTGACCACATTAACAAAAATACTCGAAAAAAAGATTAGAAAACTAGCATTTTTATAGCAAATTCTGGCAACGGAGCAAGTATCATTATGGTGCTGCCACACCGATGTTATAAAATGTTTACAAACATTATTAAACATTTGTTAACATTTTATCACAATGTTAGATAATGTTTTCATGTTAGGTAATGTTAGTAAACATTTCTTAACATTTTTTACCATTTGTTTGTAAACATGTATCCAGGCGATGTCATGTTTTCAAATGTTATAAAATGTTAGAAAATGTTTGCAAACATTTTCCGTCGGTGTGGGAGCACTTAAAACATCTAACAATTCCTAACAAAATGCAACAATTCCTAACATTTGTTAGAAAATGTTTGTAAACATTTTATAACATCGGTGTGGCAGCACCATTAGGATACACATTTGCTCGCTCAAGGACCACTTTCAGTTATAAAAAAAATCAAAGAGGTTAATAATTCGAACTCATTATAAAATCAGAATATCTTTACGATTAATATTAACTTTAGTCATTTAACGACTGGACGTTTGAATTTAGTTCCATGACCTTTTTAGAAAAAGAAAACAGTGAACTTATTTTTTTACGATAAGATTGTATTAGAATAAGAAACCATGATATATGTAATAAAACAAAATTTCTAACTTTATTTTTTATTTTATTTCACACTATTTTAAAAATATTTCTTATTATTATGACATGTTTTACAATTGCTGTTTAAGTGCCCGATAGCCTATTCACACCTTAATTGACAGAGAGCGTGATTTATGTGTAGCGATAATTTCTATGAATCATGCCGGCCTGTATAAATACTTCTTCACACTCCGAAGAGGGAAGAAAATTGAGGGGACTGCGACAGGACAGACGGATAACCGATGCAGGCACAGGGATACAAGGATGTACCCCTATACCCGCCCCGACCAACCATCAAGTCATGTCGCAAGCCCCTCGCGAGAACCGGATATACACTGGCTGATCCTGGAACGCGATCCACACAAGGCGTGTGGATCACTATGGCAGGTTTTAACACCATGTGTACGGTGGTCGCTATCCGGGCGGATATGAATCTTACCAGCAAATATTATGTTATACAAGGTGTCATAAAAAATAACAAACATAAAATCTAGCAGACGGGGCCTCAGAGTTTATGTATAACTAGCTTTTCCTCGCGGCTCCGCCCGCGTGATCTGCTTTTTCCGGGATAAAAAGTATCCTATCACGCAAGTCAGCTCATACCCTGTCTGTATACCAATTTTCATCAAAATCCGTTCAGTAGTTTCAGCGTGATTGACGGACAAACATCCAAACAAACAAACTTTCACATTTATAATATTAGTGTGATACCTCGCGTGCCATTATTAAGTGCAACATTCAGCGCAAAACAATATATAATGTATGCGCACTGCGATGGCGTCAGTTTACGTGGAAAAAATGGCACGCTTGGTTTTTATACAGACACTTTATCAGCAAGTGGTCAAATAGCCCTAAAATCACTAAAGAGTTCACATTAAATAAAAACCTACTTTGAATACATCAACTATTGTTTTATTTTCAGAATTATTAAACATAAATATTTTACTGGAGTGTAGAAAAAAAATAATAAAAAATAGTTTCGGACTAGCCGAAGAAATGGATGAGAAATTGCGCATTTTTTTTTTAATAACACACCCAACAGTCACACACATACTCCTGACCCCACAGTAAGATACGAGTCCTGTGTCGTGGGTATCAGGAACTACGAGAGACTTTCCCTCTCACAACACACAGACCCCGAAACAAATATTTGTGGATCACACAAACATTTGTCTCGGTGCGGGGATCGAACCCGCGGCCTCTCGCTTCACAGCCAGCTACTCGCCCGACAAGCCACGGAGGCTGTCAATGTCATTTTTTTTAAATATGCACAATAAATTATAATAAATTGCGTGGATTTAAAAAGTTCTAAAACACATTAAGAGTAAACACCCTATAAAATTAAACAATTAGGGAAAATCTACACCCTGTAAAAAAATCCACTAGTTAACTAGGAAGTCATTTACAGACTAATTTTTGTGCGAATTGAATTTTTGTACGGGTTTTGCTTATACCTATATTAACATTTAATTCTATTATATAAATACGCACACGGGCAGTAGCAGCGATAGCTCAGCGGGGAGTGGTACGGACTGTCGAGACGAATGTCGCAGGTTCGAAACCAGCCCCAAGAGCATACACCTCTGACTTTTCTAAGTTACGTGTATATTAATTGTTAATTATCGCTTGCTTTAACGGTGAAGGAAACATCGTGAGGAAACCTGCATACCTGAGAACTCGACAAGATTTTTCGAAGGTATGTGAAGTCTGCCAACCCGCATTAGGCCAGCGTGGTGGACTAAGGCCTAATCCCTCTCATTCAGCAGTGGGACGTATATAATACAGGGCTAAAAAAAACTAACTAAACTAAAGACTAAAGACTAAATATACAAAGTTTAATACAGTCACATAGTTGTCTGCGAACTAAATAATTTTAGCTTGACAAGACTTAAATTGGTTAAGAGTTACTTAGTCATAGAATTATAATAATTACACAGGCCCACAAATTTCAATTTTTGGAACGTTGTTTTTATATGAGTGTTAAATATCGTTAATTTTAAGTGTTCTGAACACGGAAACACCACTGATTTTTTTCTATCACATCAGGTTTTTTTTAAAACGGTTACAACTTTTATCATAAAATTTCACGAAAAAATCGATTATTATGTTAAAAAAATACGTATATTTTGACGTTTATAAAGGAAATCTTAATTACAATCATTTAGGATTATTTAGAGTGACTTCTTTTACGTTTTCCTATAAAATTACGCCTGGGTGTGACTTTTTTGTGAATATTATCACTTATGTAAATTGCTGTGGCTGATTAGAAAACGGTTGAAAATTTCCATTGACTCTTGACGCTGTATATTTGGTTCTGGCGATGTTGAACTAAGATCAGAAGTTTAATTTGGAAGTACAGGGTATCATCCCTAGTATAGGGTAGTGCAGGAGCGTGTTGCACCGTACGATGACGGGGTGACGACTGACCCGTCTTCACCAGCTGCGCAGTTACCCATTTAATTTTTACTCTGTTACACTTATTGTTTTTTTTTGTAATAAAGTATCTTAAAATTTGAAATGAATTAATTTGGAAGTGGTATTGGAATTTCTGGACCGTGTGGGATTGGACGAGTAACAGAGGTAACATTTGCATAGGCTATTTTATTTTTATTCTTCGCACTAATACCTTTCACATTCGTACACCATAAATAGCAATCATTGATATGGTTAGTTGGTTCTCTTCATTTAATAGGCATACGAATAGGTAAATTTATTTACAATTTGTCCATTGCCTTAATTGCTCGACACAAATCGAACACACTAACTCCGGAGTTCACAATTTCAGTTGTATTTTGAAGCCAAAATAAGCATTATATGCATTTTGAACAAAATCATTAATATTTTGTTTTTTCTACGATGTTATAAAATTGCCACAAACGTAATAAAAAGTATTTACATTATTTTTACACTGCCTTCGAGCCATTTTGTTATAAAAATGTTGTTCAACCACAAATCATTGATAAGATTCAATAAAATCAAAAGTAAAATTCTAACACTCTTTTTTTTATTAAATACTCTAATTTTCGTACAAGTTTTGTAAACAACGTTACTGTAACAACTTATTTTCAAGTAGCGTCTTCTCACTGGGTGAGTCGTTGTTACAACTAATAAGTTTTCTCACGTGAAGTTGCACATTTTCAAAAATGAGCGCCAAAACTTAATAATTCAATTCACTTTTACTAAAAACATAAAAGATTCTGAAAAATTATTTATTTTTTAAATTTGATGTGATATGATAAAATGAGGTTCCGTCTTGCCATCAGTACTATAAAACTGTTAAAAAAAATCAATAATATTTGAAACAACGAAAATCATGTCGGCCAGTGTTATTGGTAGTTTATACAATCGTCAATTCACTGTAATGAAAAAAATACATATGTACATAGTTGTACTTCAAATGAATACTTTTTAAACGGGGTTTGTTTTATATGGTAAAATTAAAACCGACATAGTTAATCAGGCCCTAAATCTAGCATCTACTCGTATTGTATATAGTTTCACGACACTTATAAATTTTTAAAATATTAAAACAAAATGAGATCAAACTTTTTGACATTAAATGACTAGATTATTTAATTAATACTAGGAATTGGAGTTAAGAAACAACATGAGTCTTAAAATATCTTATAACTCGTATAAGAGTCTTTAAAAATATTTCAGACCCCTTGAGTACCACTTAACTCGGCTCAATACATCCTACATAGGTGAAATAAATTTTTAAATAATTTGAAATAACACCATGTATGAATGACCCTTAAATCATTTGTTTAAGCCTAGTTAAATTCCCGTCAAAGGTTACTTAAAGTATCTTTAAGACTTTTAAAGCTCACCAAAAAGTAATTTGAGTGTCTCTAAGTTTCTTTAAGGTCGTGAGACTGAATCGAAATGTTATTTTTGAATAAACGGTGTTTCAGTATTCGTATTGAGACTTCGAAACACACTAAAATAATTTCTTTGAGCCTAATTAAATTTCTGTTAAAGGTTACTTAAAGTACCTTTAAGGCTGTTAAAGCTCATTAAGTAATTTGAGTGTTTCTAAATTCCTTTAAGACCGTCCGAGGGACTCAAGAGTTATTTGTAATAATACAGGGTGTAAGGAAAACGGTTCCGAAAAATAAGCTGATAGTGCTGGTGGTGACGGACATCACTATATACAGCGTGTTACAAAAAGGTGTAGTTAAATTTAAGCAAAGTATTTTTGAAGTGAAACTTCTTTAGAATCGTGATTTGAAAATTTGATGAAACGAAAAAGGTGTCACTAAAGAGGTTGGAAAGAAACAAGATCTTAAGTATGTAAATATATTAAATGTAATATTTCGCATTTTTTTTTTATATTTATTATTTCCCTTTTATTGGAAAGGCAAAGGGATCTAGCACACACAGCCTCGTCATATGTGATAGATATTTCAGAAACGATGTAACATGGATGTAATCCTTTATGAAGTTAACTAATTCGTTGATAAATTAATTTATTTTAATTATTCTGAAATTTTACTTCTGCCGTGTGTAACACGTGTGTTGCACACACACAATTTTTTTTTATAGCATAGGCCGGCAAACGAGCAAGTGGGTCACCTGATGGTAAGTGATCTCCACCGCTCATGTACGCCCACCACCAGAAGTATCATGGGCACGTTGCCGACCTTAAAGGAAAGGGATAATTAGGGATTGGGAAGGGGAGGGGATTTGGGCTTCCGGATATCTCACTCACCGTACGAAACGCAGCAGCAAGCCGCTACTTTACGTCGGTTTGTAAATTGATAATGTTATTTCGTGATTTGTTAATACTACTTAATGTCCACCACTGCAGATTTTTTTTAGAAGCGTTTCGCTTACACTGTGTATAAAATGTCGTTGAATTCTATATTAAAATCTAATCATAGGCCCTCCATACACTAAAATACTTTTAAGGTTTTCTAAAAGGGCATTAAAGCCCTAAACCTATCGGAATGTCTGAGACTTTATAGCATGACATACGATCATTCGGGTCACCTGGTAAGTGATCTCCACCGCCCATCTTCACAACACTAGAATATTGGGCATAAAGCCGACCATAAAGGAAACGGATAAAGGATTGGACAGGGGAAGGGGATTTGGGCCTCCTGATATCATAAATCACGTTGGTTTTTCTGTGAGACGGTGGTAATGAGCCGATCAAGCCCATTCATAAGCCGTTCATAACCAGTTTAAGCCTGGTTTTACCGCATAGTCCCATCTGTTATTGTTCGTCGTCGAGTGGTAAAGCGGCAAGTAACGCGGCTCGAAGTGGGACCATCATGGCGGTTGGTACGGACGATAGTCCCCATATGTCACACGAACTACCGAATACACCACCTGGAAGGGATAATATATATTTCAACTTAGACCTCAATTCCACGACTTATGGACCTATGTACATTAATTCCTCCCCAAATTGTGGAGAGATTTTGTTAAAAAAAGTAACATTCGATAAAGTTTAGCTTGATTTTGGTAGTTTTGCTAGTGGGAGGATATTCGTATCCGACCGGAGAGCGACCACCGTACACTGGTGCTAAAACCTGCCATAGTGGCCTTGTGTGGGTCGCGTTCCAGGGTCAGCCAGTGTATATCCTTGTATATATAGGGGTACATCCTTGTATCCCTGTGCCTGCATCGGTCAACCGCCTGTCCTTCATACAGGACGGCATGATTGGTGACCACCGATAAACTCATTGTTTGTCGGTGGTCGCTTGTTTTCTGGACTGCATTACGCTTACCATCAGGTGTGGCGTAGTCACTTTGCCGTGCTCGGATAACAAAAAAAACCCAATCTTACCCATGTAACCCTTGGGCACGCTGCACGCTGCGACCAGCCTCCATTGATGTTCAGGGATCAGGTCGCATCGTGAGTACACCCAGCATGTCGCCGCGCTCGTTACCAGGTGGGTCAGTTCTGGGACATACACACATAAGCTCACGCCTTTATCCCCGAACGGACAGGCAGAGGTGCAACAACTGCTGCTACTATGAATTGTTATATAAAAATACTAGCTTTTGCTCGCGCCTCCGCCCGCGTGATCAAACAAACAAACAATCAATCAAACTCTACAGCTTTATTATTAGTATAGATTAGACAATTTTGTTTATAGCATAAATGGGCCGGCTCGACCGGGTAGTTACCACTGTCTCAGAAAATATCGACGTAAAGTGGCAATTTGCTGCTGCGTTTCGTACGATGACCGAGATATCAGGTAGCCCAATACCCCCCCCCCCTTTCCCAATACCCAATTATGCCTTTCCTTTAAGGTCGGCAACGCGCCCATGATTCTTCTGGTAGTGGGGGTACATGGGCGGTGGACTCTTACCATCAGGTGACCCACTTGCTCGTTTGCCAGCCTACGCTAGAAAAAAAATTTGTCAAACTCACCCAAAATGATGACCACAAGCACATCACTCATATACAAGACTCCTTCCGCATGTCGCAGCGTCTCACACGATTCCACATACAGAAGTACCAACGCGCACAGCTTGCTCGTGTTGGGGTCTTGGTGGGTGGGATACACGACCCCTACGCAATAGGGGATGACGGTTGAGAGGAGGGTGGTCAGTGTGGCGGTGAGAGGGGGGAGAGTTACGCGGCCGCACTGCAACGGAAAAAAATATATTTTTATAATGATTTCTTACGTTTACGCGAATGTTACTCATTGAAATAAAACTAATTTAAACGGATTTTATCGGGGTTTTTTATTAATTTTGATACCGATGTTGTTGTTGAAGGTAGACAATGTAACAATAAAATTTTGGGCAACCTACACCTCAGTCCTCCCCGTGACCACGAAGGCTGAAAAGTCTTCGAAACGTCGGGATCAAAATTAATAAAAAACCGCGATAAAATCCGTTTAAATATTTAAAATTTATTTCAATATATTTTTAATTATTATTTTTCGAGACTGCTACTGCAGACAGACAGACTTTCGAGTGGTACAGCCACGCTGTAGACAGTTTTGTCTACAGCATGAATGGGCCGGCTCGACCGGGTCGTTACCACTGTCTCACAGAGAACAGACGTAAAGTAGCGGCTTGCTGGTGCGTTTCGTACGGTGAGTGAGATATCCGGAAGCCTAAATCGCCCTCCCTTTCCCAATCCCTAATTATCCCTTTCCTTTAAGGTCGGCAAAGCGCCCGTGATTCTTCTGGTATTGTGGGCGTACATGGGCGGTGGAGATCACTTACCATCAGGTGACCTGTTTGCCGGCATATGCTATAAAAACAAATTCAAATTCAAATCATTTATTCTGTAAATTGGATCATAAATATCACTTTTACTTGTCAATAATTTAATACTAGATTACATTTATTTATCTTTTATCGACATTTCGTGGCTAGCCATGAGAAGAAATGCCGAAACAAACTCATGGGTTATGGCCTCTTTTAATGTCCAGACATTGATTTTCTAGAATTGTGCGAGTATAATGTACAGGAATTCCTGGATTGACTATGAAGAAATAGTCCTGAGTATACCCAACATACATGGCACTCGCACTCACAAATAAAAAAAAAATGAAAATTAACTAATTTAAATTTAATATTTTTCTTAAAAAATATTAAAAATTAAAAAAAAAACAAACACCCTGGTTACTACAGTCTACTCACCAGCACTCTAATCGACAGAGGCACGAGGAACCACGAGCCGAGCCACGAACCGAACAGCAACGGAGCTGTCAGCGGGTGCGGCGATACAGCAGCCGACAACCATAGACACGGACCGCCGATGGAGGCGAAAAGGGCGCTAGAATATAACCAGAGACAATTATATTTAAATCATAAGTAAAAAAGCAGCGATGGCTCAGCGTAGAGTGGTATAGACTGTCGAGACGAAAGTCGCTGATTTGAAACCAACCTACATACACCACTGACTTTTCTAAGTTACGTGTATATTCATTGTTAATTATCGCTTGCTTTAACGGTGAAGGAAACATCGTGAGGAATCCTGCATACCTGAGAACTCGATAAGATTTTTCGAAGGTATGTGAAGTCTGCCAACCCGCATTAGGCCAGCGTGGTGGACTAAGGCCTAACCCCTCTCATTCAGTAGAGGAGACCCGTTCCCAACAGTGGGACGTATATAATAGAGGGCTAGTAAAAAAAAGGCTTCATAGAACACATATGATAAATAAGTTGGCTGATCTACCCGCTTAGTATGCACGACTGCCCATAAACAGAAGTAACACTACACAGAACTTTGAATTACAAAGCACTGCATGGCGCTGAACTGCGCTCGTCACCCCGAGACATAAGATGTTAAGGTCTCACAATGCCCAGTATTTTCACTGGCTTCAATGTCCTCCAATCCGAAACACAACAAAGCTTACACATTGCTTGGCTGAAATAGACGCCGCGGTGGTTCCAACCCAGACGGCCTCTCGCATACGAGGGACCAATCTCATTCTCTCGCATGCTAAATAAATAAATACACCCAACTGTCACATACATAGTCCTGACCCCACAGTAAGCTACGAGTCTTGTGTCGTGGGTCTCAGGAACTACGAAAGACTTTCGGTCTCACAACACCCAGACCCCGAAACAAATATTAGTGGATCACACAAATATTTGTCTTCGGTGCGGGGATCGAACCCGCGGCCTCTAGCTTCACAGCTACTCGCCCGCTGCGCCACGGAGGCTGCAACAATCCAATTTATGAATATGTTTGTCTCTTTTAGTCTATTGGTGCTGCCACACCGGTGTTATAAAATGTCTACAAACATTTTCTAACATTAAACATTAACTAATATTATCTAACATTGTGATAAAATGTATCAAATTTTTGTTAACAAATGTTTAATAATGGTTTGTAAACATTTTATAACAGCGGTGTGGCAGCACCATATAGTCTTATAGTCTCTCTGTCGCTTTTTCGTTTCATCGAACTGTCAATTAACGGTGCTAAAAACGTTTCACTTCACACACCCTTTAATAATCCGATAGTCAGTGATATCTCTCAAGACAGTGATTACAACGACTGCCACGGCCGGCGTGACGACGTGCGCGTGCACGCACACGAGCGCGTGCAGACGGACGGGCGCGGCGCGGGCCGGCGAGCGGGACCCGCACGCGTAGTACACGTACAACAGGGGGAGGTACGACACGTAATCTGTGTGTAGAGGGCCTGGAACGAGGGCAGAATGTTCGAGAAATTACATTATAAGATAAAAGGCATAACATACAATACAATTATTTACACACTAGCTTTTCCTCGCGGCTCCGCACGCGTGATCAGCTTTTTCCGGCATAAAAAGTAGCCTATGTTTATCAGGGATAATGTAGGATTCTAATGGTGGAAGAATTTTTCAAATCGGTCCAGTAGTTTTTAAGTTAATTCGTTACATACAAAAATACATTTTTTTTTTTATCCTGGCTCGGAAAAGTGACTACGCTACACCTGATGGTAAGTGTAGCGCAATCCAAGAATAGTGTCGACCAACGATAAACAATGTGTCCATCGTAGGTCGGCAAGATCATGCCGGCCTGCCAAAGGGCCAAGGGGGAGGGGGAGGAAAAAGGGATGGGAAAAGGGTGAGTATCAGGGGGCAAGCCCCCTGGGGAGAACCGGACATACACTGGCTGACCCTGGAACGCGACCCACACAACGTGGGCCACTATGGCAGGTTTTAGCACCAGTGTACGGTGGTCGCTATCCGGTCGGATACAAGTATCCTCCCACCAGTGAATGTTCGAGAAATTACGTTATTCGTCTGTTATTAGATGAAAGGCATAACATAAAATACAATTATTTACACATATACGAGCCAACACGTACGCAAGTAGTTATTAAGTCATATCATGAGTATTTTACGGCATAGCGCGTTATTCTATTAACATATCAAACCAGTTCGCATTCATACATCAATCGTTCCTCGCGTACTCATTATATGATAGCATATTTATATCAATATGTCAATTTTACATCAAAAAAGTGTCTCTCTTATTAATCATCTATCATTATATCATAAAGGTACTGTACGCACTGTACATATCTTTTGGTCCTTCGAACCGGATCGCGCCGGATTGCGTTGTACGCACTGTACACACTTGTACATATATATTTTTTGACCCTTGGGATGAACTCAAGGGTTCCCTGCTAATGGGATACTGGTGACCCTTACAGTATCTCATCCCAGGGCCAAAACCATTAACAAAATGATGAGATATTACCACAAAAATATTGGTCGTATTTTCAAATATTTGTAAGCAAACACCTCAATTACAACTTACATTTGTAAATTTTACTTACGGGCTTATGTAAAATGTGTACTTTTTAATATGACATGAACTTCTAAATCTGACTTAAGTTAAAGCTTATGTAATTTACGCCTGCCCATAAATAGAAGCAACACCGCACAGCACGTTGAATTACAAAGCACTGCATGGCATGGAACTGCGCTCGTCACCCCGAGACATGAGATGTTAATTCTCACAATACCCAGTAGTTTCACTGGCTTCAATGTCCATCAAAACGAAATACAACAGTGCTTGCACACTGTTGCTTGGCGGTAGGTACAAAAACCCTACTAGCAGGTTGGCTATTCAATAACAAGTAACCAATAATTACCTATAAAACTAAAAACAGCAATCTACGTAAAATCTTCATCAGTCGCTTCTGAAGACACGCTCCAGCGATCCGCCTCCAGATCATAATCCGGACTCGACCCCGACGACTCCGTCATACGCTCCTCTTCGGACTGGGGCTGCGGCGATATACTCAGAAGATCTAGGTCGGGATCCATAGCTGGGTGGAATTCAAACGGCACTGGATGCACTTCGTACGGTGGTTGCATTTCATGCGGTGGGCGAAACTCTATGTGTCTTATCTCGATAGGCCGATTGTGCGGAGGCCTGTCGCTCGGATGACGTCTATGAAACGGCGGACGCCTGTCTAACAAACGCCAGTCTGCAGGGTAACGCAAATCAGCGCGAAGCCTGTCTGGTTGATAACTGTGGAATACGGAACTTCGTTCCAACAGCTGACGTCGATCGAACGGCTGACGTATGTTGAACAGGTGATGCATTCCGAACGCGGGACGATGTTCAACAGGCCGACGGTTGTCATCAGGTTGAGCGTTCTCACCTTCATAACGATTCTCACCTTGCTGCCGGTGTTCACTTTGTTGACTGTTCTCAACAGGTCGACGATTGTCACTAGGTTGGCCATTTTCACCTTGAAAACGATTTTCAGCTTGCTGCCGGTTTTCACCTTGCTGCCGGTTTTCACCTTGCTGCCGGTTTTCACCGTGCTGGCTGTTTTCAACAGGTCGTCGAATGTCACCAGGTTGATCATTTTCACCCTGAAGACGATTTTCACCCTGCTGCCGGTTATTATTACCTTGTTGGCTGTTTTCACCAGGTTGATTATTATCACCAGCATTGCGGTTTTCACCTGGCTGACGACTTTCATTTTGTTGACGGATTTCACCATACTGACGGTTTTCAAGAGACTGGCGCGTTTCAGTTAACCAATTGCGTTCACCTGCCCGAAAGTTTTCAGCTAGCTGACGTATTACACCCAAGAAACTGATTTGACCATGCTGTCTTATTTCACTCAATCGGATGTTATCACCAGGATGACGCATTTCATTCGACTGGTTGTTATCGCCCGACTGTCGAGTTGCACGTGACCGATTGTTTTCCCCATTCTGTCGCACCTCACCCGACTGGATGTTTTCACCTGTTCGAACCAACTGGCGACGTTCACCTTGCTCACCCATATCATCTGGCTGAACCGTCTCTACCTCTGCCCGACTTGTCCCTGCCTCTTGATTATCTGAGACTGGAAGTTGCGCTGGCGCTTGATTCTGACGCGGATTATTATATTCATAGTCCATGAATCTTAAGCGGTGATTTCTAGACTGAAGGATGGTTTCTATAGTCCAGCGTGGCCTATCGTGGTCGTAAAATTGCTCCCTCCTCGGCCCGTTATCACTGCCGTCGTGATTGTTGCCTTCAGACCACAACGGGTATGAGTACACGCTTACCACACGTCTGGGGTTGTTTTCGTTCATTCGTGGTTTCGAGTGGTTTATGTTCTAAGTTACGTGTATATTATTGTTAATTATCGCTTGCTTTAACGGTGAAGGAAACATCGTGAGGAAACCTGCATACCTGAGAATTCTATAAGATTTTTCGAAGGTATGTGAAGCCTACCAACCCGCATTAGGCCAGCGTGGTGGACTAAGGCCTAATCCCTCTCATTCAGTAGAGGAGGCCCATGCCCAGTAGTGGGGTGTATATAATACAGGGCTAGTATAAATGTTTATTATGAAGGACTGTGGAGCCCTAACATACAATAATCACCATATGAGTACGCACAGGGATTAAAATAGACGTTATTTTTGGAGGTGCAGACGGACGCGTAACCGTGTCACCTTATGTTAATTGAATGTACATTAAAATGAAAATATTAATATGAGAAATAGATACACACAACAGTCGCACACGTAATCCCCACAATAAGATACGAGTCTTATGTTCTGGGTATCAGGAACTAAGGTGAATTGGTAAGAAAAAGTATAATTCAACATAGCAGCAGAATTGGCTTAAGTGGCAAAAAGTTACAGGGGTTACTTGTGACAAAAATATGTAGGTTAAATTAATGCGGCGTCATCGTGTGTCCGGTCGGTCACTTCCCTATATCGTGATTCATGGTCGATGATGAGCACATGCATCATGCTCGTGAACGGGTGCTGCTTGTTTTTTTTATATCATAGGCCGGCAAACGAGCAAGGGGTCACCCGATGGTAAGTATCTCCACCATCCATGCTCGCCCACAACACTGGGAGGATCATAGGCGCGTTGCCGAGCTCAAAGGGCAGGGATTGGAAAAGAGAGGAGATTTGGGCCTCGGGATATCTCACTCACCGTACGAAACGCAGCAGCAAGCCACTACTTTTCGTCGGTTTTCGGTGAGAGAGTGGTAACGACCCGGTCGAGCCAGCCCATTCTTGCTGTAGACAAAATTGTCTACAGCGTGGCTCTACCACTCAAAAAGAACTCACTTGACAGCAAAGATATCCAAGGGTGCTGGAGAGTGCTTACCATCATGTGACCCCGCTTACATGTTACCAAAAAACCCCACTCTCTGCTATTTAAATAATCCCTTGATATTTGATACAACATTTATCTTAGTGTGTGGTTTGTGTGTGACCATTGGGTGTGTTTATTGTAAACTATGAACTATTGGCAATTGTTTAAAATAATCCTTTTTAAGTATGTGTTGACAATAAAGCTTATGCTATGTTTCACAGACAGCCACCAATCCCTTGGTGAAAACAGTACTACTAGCTTACACCCTTGTGTGGAGACTTTTAATCCTTTATTTTAAACTTCTATTCAATTTGTCTAATTAACCAGTTTTACAAAAACTTATTAGTTCTTAATAATCAAGAGAATTTTTTTTTTTTTTTTTTTTTTTTTTTTTTCCCTTTTATACTATCTACAATCGGCTTCCTTAGCCATAATTAGATGTGGTCTCGGTGGGATGTGTCATTTTGGTGATCCTCCATTGAGAATCCCCATCACATGATTATAATTAATCTCTGAGATCAAATATATGGTATCTTTTTAATCTGGTTACATTTTCTTGTGTGTTCAGAAGACCTTTAGCTAGTTTATTTGTATGTTCGTGTAGTCTCTCTTTGTAGCGTTTAGTGCACTTGTTAACTTCCTCTTTGACTGTGGGCATTTCTAGGTACTCATGTATTTCTGAATTTCTCACAAACCACGCTGCGCTCGATATTGACCGGAGGGCAATATTTTGAAATCTTTGCAGAATCTCTATGTTGGAGTTACTAGCAGAGCCCCACAGTTCTATTCCATAGGCCCATACGGGTTTAATAATAGCTTTGTATATCAGTAGCTTATTGCTAAGAGATAGCTGTGATTTCCGTCCTGTTAACCAGGCTAGGTTTTTTAACAATATTGTTGCCTCCTTTTTCTTCGCCTTGATATGCTTTGCCCAATTAAGCCTTCGGTCTAGATGTAGGCCTAAATATTTCACGCAATCACTAGTTGGTAATGGCTTTCCATCCATGCATACAGGTGAGCATTCCCCTCTTTTAAGGGTAAAGGTGACATGTACGGACTTTGTTACGCTAGCTTTTATTCTCCATTTATTTAGCCATTGGTCTATTTTATTAATTTGCATTTGTAGTCTCTGAGATGCAATATCTGGGTCCTTATCGCTGGCAAGACATGCAGTATCATCAGCGTATGTTGCTGTTGTTACACCATCGGTGCTTGGTAGATCCGCCGTGTATATGGTATACAACACCGGACCCAGCACTGAGCCTTGTGGAACTGACGCAGTAATAGGGTACAGTTTTGAGTACTCTTCCTCATATTTAACTTGAAAACTTCTTTCATGCAGGTAAGATCTAACAATCATGTAGAAGGAGTTCGGTAGAACTAATTTGAGTTTATAGAGTAGTCCATTATGCCACACTTTATCAAATGCTTGCTGTATATCCAGGAATACTGCAGAGCAATATTCCTTTCTCTCTAGTGACTGTCTGATCTTGTGAACCACTCTGTGCACTTGTTCAATTGTAGCATGGTTTTCTCTGAACCCAAATTGATGGTCAGGGATTATCTCCTGTTCCTGTAAGACTGGTTTGAGTCTTTGAAGGAATAGTTTTTCAAATACCTTTGAGAGAACTGGGAGAAGGCTTATGGGTCTGTATGAGCTGGGTTCAGTTGGTGGTTTCCCTGGTTTTGGCAACATACATATCTGTGAGATTTTCCAGATTTTTGGGAAATAATTGATTCTAAAAATAGCGTTACACAGCATGGTCAGATATACTATTGGTTTCCTTGGTAAGTGTTTAAGTATTTCACTAGTTATTAGGTCAAACCCTGGCGCTTTTTTGTTTTTTAGCTGGTGGATTGTGCGTTTCAGCTCTTTTGGAGTCACTGGTTTTAATGGCAGAGATAGTTGTTGATCACAATTGATAAGACTATCAACCTCTTCCTCAAATTTAGCCATTGTTGATGGATTTGGAGTGAAGATCTTGCTCAGGTGTTCTGCGAATAGTTCAGCTTTTTCATTTGGTTTCCTAGCCCAGGCTCCTATGTTGGTTTTTAGTGGAGGAACAAAATAACGTGGTCTTTTAAAGTTTTTTGTAATCTTCCATAGCGAATAATTATCTCTGTTCTGTGTTGACAATGCAGAAAGTTTTTGTTGTAGAGTAGTATTCCTGTTTTCATAAATAATATGTTTCAATTCTCTTGAGGCTTTATTAAATTCTGTTTTATCAAGTTCTGATCTCGTTAAATGCAATCGCCTCCTGATTTTGCGCTTTTCCCTCAGTTTGAGCCGTATTTCCAGTGGTATATCCATTTTATTGACTGGGGTATTCAATGTCGGTGTAGCAAGCCATGCCGCCGTTTGTATTAAATTTGTGATGTAAAATGCTGCATCATCTACTTCAGTCGCAGTTTTAAGTCTCACTTTTAGATTAATTTCATCTTCAAGGTATTCTGCAAACGCATTCCAATCAGTCTTATGATTACTCAATTTTTGACCATGTTCTCTGTGTATAGCTGTTACACTCAGTGTCACTAAGACTGGGGAGTGATCAGATACAGTGTCAAATAATGACTCTATGTTCAGGTACGCATTCGAGACCCCTCTCGTAATGAAAAAATCCAGGAGATCTGGCAATCGTTTTGGATCTGTTGGCCAGTAAGTAGGTTCGGATGTAGATAGTGCTGTTAATTTGAGACTGTTGACACACTTTATGAGCTCTCTTCCTCTTGTAGTTGTAAGCCTGGAACCCCATTGGGTATGTTTACTATTCCAATCTCCACCACAGATATACCTGTGCCCTAGTGTGTTAAAATATCTGAGGAACATGTCTTCTTTGATATTATGTTTGGGTGGACAATAGACAGAGCTTATGTTAATGGAACCATTATTTTCCTCTACAGTAACAGTAGTAGCTTGTAGCCAGTCTTCCTTAAATTCACTGTATAGATGGTGTTTAATATTACTTTTGACTATCAGTGCAGATCCACCATGAGATGTGTCATCAGGGTGATTTGTGTTATAAACTGAATAATTATTTATTTTGAATGTTTTTCGGTTATTAAGGTGAGTTTCTGATATAAGAGCAACATCTATATTATTTATTTGAAGTAATATTTCCAGTTCTTGTTTGTTTGGCAACAAGCCATTGATATTCCAGGTGGCTATTCTTAGTGAGGTCATTGTGCAAGTCTACTGATGAGTTTCGTGAGCAGGTCCATCATGGTGCTCATTTGTGTAATAAGAAGATCTATTCTCTCACTTTGTTTTATTATTAGAGCTTCCAGCTTATACGTATGTTCTTGGGGGCAATGCTCAGCATTTGTTCTCTGTGACTCGTTATGGTCAACGTTTTTTATCTTGCAAGTATTATTTATTCCATTATGCACTGTTGATGTATGCTTTTTATTTTTAACCACCTCGCTATATTGTATTCTCTGTGTATTTTGATGGTCTGTTATTCTTGTTGTTGGTCTTGTTATTGTATGTTTTGTTGGTGTTTGGTCATTGTAATTATCTTGTTCCACAGATATAGGAGTATTTGCCACTTCTGTAGTCTTCTTTGCTTTTGATCTTTGATACAATTGTATGATGCCAGTTTGTTTTCTGTTAAGGATTTCCTTGTACACTTTGCACCCTTTGTAGCTAGCAGGGTGACTTCCTGTGCAGAGTGTACAAACTGCTGGAGTGTTGGCGTTCATTGTACATGATGTAGTTTTATGAGGTCCAGCACATTTCACGCATCTGTATGGTCGCATACAATTGTTTTTTGTGTGTCCGTATTGTTGGCACCTCTTACATTGTGGTATTGATGTCTTTCTTTTAGGATCCTCAATAGTAACTTTCTGGTGGTAAATAAATTGGATATCTTTCACTTTCTTATTATTCTCATGAGGAAGTACGTTAACAAAGAATGTGTTTAATGGTTCTTTGGTGCCCTTTTTGCGAGCAGTTACTATTTCTCCTTTTACTTTATTACCTGTCTTTTCTATTGCTTCTATGATTGCTTCTTTAGGTGTGCTGAAGTGTAGGTGCTTGATAACAATTCTCATACATTTTTCATCTTTTTGGGTGAAAGTATGACCTATTAGTCCTTTTTTTCTAATGTGTTCAATTAGAGTTTTGTATTTGTCTATTGAGTAAGATGATATTATTAATTGATTCCTTGACACCACTTTGTATGTATAATCATGGTTTTCTATAACTTCTTCAATAAAAGCAGTGAGTTTTTTAAGATCTTCAATACCATACAACATAATTGGTGGTGGTTTTGAAGCTTTCTTTGTTTTTTGGGATGAAGTTGCACTATCACCTTGATTGTCAACATCTAATAAGGTGAAGCTATTTGATGTCTCAATTTCTGGTGATGACTTCTGAGTAAATTGGTCCATGACTATGCCCCTGTGATCATTTAAGACTTGTTCTCGTATTGAGTTGCGTTTAAATACTTTTGGTGTTGTTTCAGTTTCCTCTGGTGAGCGGTATCTCTTTTGGTTATGTTCGGGTACTCTTTGCCATGGTACTGTAGAGTATGGGCTAGAGTTGTGAGTGTCTGATTCTTTTTCTGTCGACTTTTCATGGTTATTAGTGTTATTTTTCTTTGTTGCAGCATTTTTATAATCACTAAAAGATGACGAACGTTGTCTACAAAATAGCCCGGGGTGAAATATTTGCTGTGTTAAGATTTTGGGTTTGTCAGTTTGGGATGACTCCTTTTGTTGCAAGACTTTGCCCCCCCCAGAATACGTGGGGCAGCCTGAGCCATGCTCAGGAAGGGATTCTCCAGCTACGCTGGTACCCTCCTGGGGTAGTTTGTCTTTAAGGCTTGCTTCCATTATTGTTGTAATTTTCGGTTCAGGGTTTTCTTCCCCTATCTGGTTATTCGGTTATGGCGCCGAAGATTCGCCCTCGTCCTTCATTTTTTGCTATTGTAGTCACGAGGTAGATGTTAATGTGCAAATCTCGTTGATTGACTACAACATTGCCCAGGGGGTACGACCTGCGAGAAGCGGGTCTATCACTAGACCCGCGGCGGCAGACTGGTGATAGCGTGGACGTAAATGAATAGGACTTGTTGATGCGCGCCTAATAGTTCAGTTTGCACACCTGAACATACGCTCCGGCAAGCTCAGCATTTTTTAGATGTATGATCCCCAGAATAAACCATACACCACCGAGACCAACATCAACCTACCCCCCAATAATCAAGAGAATAAAACAAAAATTAAGGACTATTAAAATGAAATTAGTAGGTACTCATTTTTATCTATTAAAAAATGTGGTTTTGCACTTAAATTATATTGTCTGTCTGTTTTATTTATTTGCTCTGAAACAAACAATTCCAGGCAAATTGAGAAACTTCTTCATTTTTTTAAAAGGCTCTCCTTAAGGATTGACTATTGTTTTGGTTTTATAAGGCCGACTTGCATGACAATCCTTAAATTGTACTCAGCCACTAAATGTGTTTAAGAAAAATTTAATCGTAAGAAAAATGAAATGGAATTGTTGTGCAAGCCGGCTTTACAGTGTTATATTGTAATTTATACCTTTAGTAAATGACATAATTTTAAAAAATATACTTCTCCATATCTCTGTTAAATTCTATGAACCATAAATTTATAAAATAATCAGCTAAAAAAAGTTGAAAAAAGAACTAAATGTAATTATTTTGTGAGGACACTAGATCTACATACTATGATGAATGCTACAACAACCTTCAATTTTTAACAGTGTCTAAACAATGAGAGGCTTTTCAGTTCTCGAGAAGCACTTGAGAGAATCAGCCGAGTGTTAAAGTTGTTCTATAGGTACCGGATCATTATAAAAAAAGAAGTGTGTGTGTGTGCAATTCACACACGGCAGAAGTGAAACTTCAGAAAAGTAGCCTACAAGAGAATGAGATAAAAATAGAGCATCAGTAGTATTAGGATAATTAAAAGTTTTATTATTTTTATAATACTTTTACCAAGCTTAAAAATTATTTAAAATTTTAATGCGAAATATTACATTTCATATATTTACATACTTGAGATCTTGTTTCTTTCCAACCTCTTTAGTGACACCTTTTTCGTTTCATCAAATTTTCAAATCACAACGATTCTAAAGAAGTTTCACTTCAATAACTGCCTTTCATATGTTCTAGGACAAGCAAAGATTGTGAAATAGCATTGTTTATATCTTAATACTGTACCCAAGTTGTTTGGAATGAATACCATGGCTATTGCAATAAAAAAAAAATATTACTGATTCCATTTTCAAATGCACTATGCATGGCAAAAATTCATAAAATGGTAATCCTTTCTGAGATTTTCAAGGATTTTAATGACTCAGACTAGTTATTAAAAGTGGGTTTTAAGCATAATTAATGGAAATTGAAAATAGCTTTGATAAATGCACTAATAATTTAATAAAACTAGCACAGCCAGTTAGCAATGTAGTTCATGTGAAGATTGTGAATATTAAAAATTAAATTTATGTATTACACTTATTTTTGCTTTGTCGAAGATTATCATTTAGTATTTAGATTTTCAAATCATGAAAATTTCAGTACATCCTACTTAAATAAGGTGTTACTACTACAAAATAGTGATGTCAATTTGTGAGTAATGGACAGAGAAGATTCAAATAGAATTTTAATTACATGGCAAAGGGTGCAATGCGTTCTAGAATGATTAATTGAACATGCTAGTTGCCTCCGGGAGCGCCAACTTTCGGCGCGAGCACGGCCAGCGTCATCACCAACAGAACACCGACCACCATCCAACGTTTGGAGAGTTCCCGCCACAAATCGAACATATATTCATTATTTCTCACAATAGGCTTATTTTGAACATAAAGTAACTCTGTAGAAGTTTGACTATCACAGTCCATTTTGTACACTTGTTTTATTAATAAATTATGTTTTGAGCTTGTAAACTATTGACTATCAAGTTTCGAGTCTATTGGACGGTAATAAGAGGTATGGTTTTGCAACTTGTAAATTTTAGGCGGCGAAAATCAATGCTCAGTAACATTTTTTGAATAACCGCGCATCTGCAGAGCAGTGCCGCAGAACGCGACGAAATTTGACGTGTGACGTCAGTTTTAAAAATTAAAATGAGCTAAGGAGTCATAGACCGCACTGCCTCGTGTGTCGAGTTATATTATAATTACAATCTTTGTGAAGATGTCTGATGTATTTTACAATGTAAGTTTCATTGATTGGCACATCACCTAAACTCTGGTTTCAGTAGCTCCATTGTTATTTGTTAACAACAGTTCCATTATGTTGGCAACAGCTAGCAAAGGAATGTTATTTTATACAGCCCCATTTGCGTTCTAGCATTTATTTTGTGTATATTTATGGAACAGGAATCATGAAACTTATGTAGTTCAATATAGTACGGTGTATTAATGCTATAATTAAAATAGTTTCGGCGCTAATAAATTCCCGTTACTGTAACTTCTTTATCTAAGTTTTGGTATCCAAACTAAAACAACTCTACAATCATTTTTCACTTGTTTCATAACTTCTTTATGTAATTAATGAAAATTAACAAAAAAACTTTCGGATAAATAAAACAAATTAAATTTGCCGAATTTACGAATTGCCGCGAAAACTTGTCTTATTAAATAACATATTCTAATAAAAATGGAATGGTAAAGGAATCGATAAACTAAAAGCGCCATGCCGCGGTCACCTATATTTTCAAAGAAAGCCACCTTATTCCTACACATTTTATGCACTCGAAAATAAATTATAACTAGCAATTATTAGACGTTTAAAAATATCATGACGTTTGTGTCTGAGGATATTCTCCTATTCTTCGATCATATGTTAAACTATAGTCCATATTGTATCTCGATAAACCACCAAAATACCACTAAATGTAATGTTTCTATAAGCTGTTCGTCAACATTTTAGTATTTTGTCCAAAACAACACCACTGTTTAAGGAAAAAAACTGCGAAAATCATGTTTTCCCCAACACAGACATTGTTTACGTTCGCCAATATTGATTCGCGAACACTTAGGTTTTTGGTTTTTGCCAATCGCCAATATAATGTTGCCAACACTTATTACTGAAATCGCCTGCATTATTAAAAAAGCGCTAGATTGAGGTATTTACCAAAAAAAAATGGCGTTAAATTATAATAAAAATTGAAAATCGTCGTGGTACAAACTCACTCCTTCCTATAGTTTAGTTAATAATGTTTCTTACTTTAAAGAACATACACTGTTTTAAAAAAATAGCTTTAATATTCACTTAAATCTCTTCTTTCTTAGATAGATTCTTTGGTCATTGACAAAAATACACAGTAGGTCTAGTAGAGTTACAAATACGTTCATTGTTTTCGAAATTAACGGCTACTGCTACTTGACGCATGACGAGCAAACGAAAACTGTCATTCATTTTAGATAATATCAAAACTTTTACTAGGCCTAAAGTACTCATCATCATCATCATCATCATCAGCCACAGGACTTCCACTGCTGAACATAGGCCTCCCCCAAAGATTTCCAGACCGACCTGTTGGAAGCGGCCTGCATCCAGCGACTTCCTGCGACCTTTACCGACATAGCTCAGCGGATTAGCAAGCTGAAGTGGCAGTGGGCAGGCCACATAGCTCGCAGAACCGATAACCGATGGGGCAGAAAGGTTCTGGAATCGAGGCCACGTATTGGCAAGCGCAGCGTTGGACGTCCACCTACAAGGTGGACAGACGACCTGATAAAGGTCGCAGGAAGTCGCTAAAGTACTCGCTATTCACTAATTAATAACATAATTATGTAAAAGTTAAGCAGTTCAACAAAGGAATAAAACGAGAGTATGTATGTGCTTAGTATACTAGGGTCTTCAACTCTTTCTATTTAAAATTACACCTTTAGTAACAATGGTTAAGGATTGTCAAATAATAATAGTGTTATTTAAAAGCGTTTAACCTAAGGCGATTTTTTCTACTTTTAGGGCTCTAAATATTTGATTTTAAAGGTCAGCCCATATAATTTGAACAATTACATTCCGTGACACGATGATATTTCAAAGAAGATAACATTATGAAAAAATGCGTCAGATTGGGGGCTAAGCGCTAAATAATGTTTTCAGGTGTTGTCAAATCCAAAAATCATTAATTATCTAGTGCCGAAAGAGTTATGTTAGCCCCTAGAGAGAATGATGCATGTGGTAGAGATGATGCATAAAATGGAGTCGACTCCGCCCCTCACAATAGTGATATGCCAATACTGAAAACTTTATGTCGACATCGATGAATCAGAAATAGGATAAAAACACCTTTAGATTATAATTTGTTTATTAACGTTACAATGTTACAATATAATAATAACATTGTATTCACTACAAAAAACCCTTGGGACTTGGTTTAGATCAGATCATATCCTCTAAAACTGAACATAATTTTTAATCTAAGTGGTTCAGATCTGGGCTAGACGAGGGCAAGTCTTCAGCTCTTATAAAGTCCGAAACGTTGGTATCGAGCCAGGCTTAGGTAGTTCGTGTCTTGTGACCAGGTGTAGTCCTGCTGGAACGTCCACGGTACATATTTAAAAAAAGTGTGAGTCCCGGGACGCTCGACAGAAGTGATAACTTAAACTAATGTGGGTTAAAGTGAGAGCGGAGGAGCCTGCCTACTGCTACCGTATGCGTGAGAGAAAGGGAAGCCAGACAGAGTGGCGCCGTAAAGCGATACGTTACGGCGCCACTCTGTCTGGCTTCCCTTAACGCGTTACGTTACAAAGTCCGGTCAAAGCCCTGTGAAAGTCGTGTCAAAACCGTGTCAAAGTCTTGTGAAAGTCCGCTCCAAGCCGACTGGTCACTGCGTGGCGCCACCTGGGACTTTGAAATAATCGATGTTCCAGGGAGGTCGGCTAACGCTGGCTGGTCGATGGACCGCTCGCGTTACGGAACGTTTCGGTTCACCCTCCCATAAGAAGTTATCACTTCAAAAAGTCTAGTGCTGAGATGTTTCCCAATACAACCCAAGGCAGTCGAAAATGAAGCTTTGTTACTCCTTGATGAAACACTCCCCACGAAACCACTACTGACGCAGGATGATGATCATGTTGTATCTTTCCGACCACTTGGACGGCTTCTTGAGAACTGTGAGCGAAGACTTTGTAATTTTGCTTGTTGTAGTTGTAGTTCTTTATTTTTATTTTATTTTGGGACTTTTATACATAAGTTCAATAGTGATTTTTTTCATCAGTAAAGAGAATCTTTCTGTGCCTTTCACCTGCGTATCGGGACAGATGGCGTTTTGATCGATCTACTCTCTTAAACTGTAAGGATTGATTTGGGGCATGTCCTGTATATCGACGATAAGCGGCGAGCTTCAGCGTCTTGGTTTATTATATGCGACAGTCCTAGCGAGAGTCTACATTTCTCGCGATAATTTTTTTTTGTTTCCTGATGGAGTTTCGGCGAATTTTGGCTTTAACAGCATCAACAGGCTTTGTAGTTTAACATAATACACGCGTGCAAATAAAAAAAAATAAAGAATTGAAAAAAAAAGAAGAGTTTTGAGGTAACAGCATTTATGGCCAGACTAGTTATAATGAATAAATCCTAAGCCTATCTCCTTGTTCCTTCTAAGCATATCTTCTGTGTCTGTTGCGAAAAAAGGTTCCAATGCATCAGACAGGAAGTCGCTGGATGCAGGCCGCTTCCAACAGGTCGGTCTGGAAATCTTTGGGAGAGGCCTATGTTCAGCAGTGGACGTCTTGTGGCTGATAATGATGATGACGATGATGCATCAGACATTGACAATTCGATTGTACCAAAATAAAAACAAAACGTTGTAATCCTGTCTGCTTCTGTTCAGCATGTGTTCATTGATCCTCCATTTTGACCGTACATTTACATGTCCATTATCCATCTTTAAATTCAATTGAATTGACTCCATTTTAACCTGGTATTGTTGGAAGTGTTTTTGGTGTATTAATTCGTACTTGTAGCTGTTTTGGGAAACAGTTACAATGGACATGTCTCCGCCGGATCTTCCGGACCCCCCAGATTTATCTCAGTCTGTTTTAATGGACTTGTCCCCTTCGGTTTCCTCGCAGACCTCTCCTATCGATACAATAACAAATCGTGTTTCTGTTGGACATCACTACCCAGCCCCTTCCGTCGTGTCAACTGGCAACACTAGGAATTGACACTTCCCTTTTTTCTTTTCTCTTGTGACAGTAGAACGTAGCGGCAAAAATTAAAAAAATAAAATAAGTAAAATTGTAAAATTATAAACTCCAAAATTAAGACATTAAAATATATTATATCTTGACCACTCCTGGGTCTCTTAAAAAGTGCTTCAATATATATTCCCCAACAGTTTCTGATCAAGTTCTGTCTGAACACTGTCTGTTGGGTAGTTTCAAATAAACGTCATAATGAGGATAGTTTCAATGAAGTCATTCCAAAAAAATATTACTCATCTTGATCTTGCCAGTGCTTCTATACAAACTTTGTTCACGCATGTAGACTTTAAAGAGTTGCTGAGTATTCATTCTGCTTCACGACCAGGTCCCTTCATTGTTTATGTGTCTTGCTCAGAACCAGACCCAGCGGCCAGCTCAAACATACGACCTTTTAAACTTGGTCAGCTTTTGTATAAAAATAAAATTACAAATATTGTTAAAGATGGCTTAAAGAAAGTTGGTAAAAGTTTCTATTGAATTTAAAACTTCAAATGAAGCCAACAATTTACTGAAAAACCCAATTTGCTTGAAAATAAATTTACTTGTTTCATTTCCTCCTATAATCTGTCCCGGATGAGTTTGTACAATACTTGGAAGTTCCTGATGACTGTGGTGGTGTGGATTTGTAATTAAGGCCAGACTCACTACTCAGTCTGAGTAGAAATGTAATAGCAGAAGAAATCTCTAGTTGGATCCCAAATCAAACCATTGTAATCACTTTTCTGACCCAAAACTTATCAAAACATGTATATTCCTTTTATAACTCCTTACCAGTGGATATTTACATATTATCAACAATACAATGAACGAAGAATACGAAATGGATGGAAAAAATACTGGTCTTTGAAAGAAATCTTGAAATCCAAGGAACTAAGTATGCTAATAAAAAAGAAAGTCTTGCAACACATGCATGCTCCCAGTCATCTCCTCTGGATGCGAAACCTGGGCACTCACCAAACACCGATGAGAAAAGTTGAATCGCTGCCAGAGAACTATGGAGAGAAGCTTGACAGGAGTAAAGAAACAAGATACAATGCCTTAATTGTTCTGGTTTTGGCCATATAAAAACTCAATGCAGGCCAAAAGCCAAATGCTTTAAGTGCTCTCTTTCTCATTCAGGTGACTCATGTACATATACATACTTAATGCTAAATGTGTTTTTTGTTCTACAACCCATTTAGCCACCAATAAAAATTGCACTGAACATGAAAGACAAAAAAACATAAACTTCTCATGTCCAGAGAAAATATTTCATATGTTGAAGCCTCGTCCCATTTCAATTCTTCAAATTCATATGCAAGTGCTGCTAAATTTGTTCCTTTTCATACATCGTCAATTTCTATTTCTACCTCACCTCCCATTCCTGCTTCTTCTGCTACAATATCATCATACAAGAAAACTGTGCACTCATCCCCTCCAACTTGAACCCTGCTGGACAAGAGTTAGAGTAGCTCTTACTGCAATTGTTTCAGATCCGACATCTTCGCAACTAAATGGTTGCGCTTTGTCCCCCCCTCAATCCAACTTCGGAGAAGTCTCCTTAACTGGCGGGAATCTGCTTGAAGGTCTTATAAATTTAATATTCACAATTATATCCAGCTATTCTGATTACCTACCGGCCAATGTTGGCAATAAATTACATCTAATTCATTCTCTTGTCATCAATGGCTCCAATAAACATTCTACAATGGAACAGCAAGAGTGTTCGCAATAAGACACATCCGTCTCTAAATGATAATTTAATTGCACTTGTCTATGATCTACTTATAAACAATGTATCCAAATTCAATGATTCCATACGGAACAATGTATTACGTCATAATTCAGAATATGACTCCTTTAAGTGATAAAAGTAAAATATAAGAGTAATTACCATACAGGTAGATGGCGAAAAGATAGAGTATGTGATGACCTATGTATATTTTGGTCAATTGATGTCATTTCGAGGCCAAATGACACTGGAATTATATAAAAGAATAGCAAACGCATGGAAGAAATTTTTGTCTCTGATAGATGTAATGAAAAACAAGAAATTCACCATAAAAATCAGGCTATTTAATTCATGCATTTTTCCTGACCTATGGCTGTCAGACATGGGCTTTGACAAAAAAAACTCCACCACATGTTGAGAACTTGCCAGAGGAGTATCCTGGGCTACAAAGTGAGTGACAGGAGAAGAGCAGCCTCCCTAAGGAAAATATTGGGGGTTGAAGATGGTACCCGTAAACGTCAGCAACTCAAGTGGCGCTGGTCACGAGACAACGGCAAAGTGGGCGAAGGACCTTACAGAGTGGATTCCGAGGTATAACACTAAGAGAAGAAGAGGAAGACAGCTTAACAGGTGGCCTGACGACATGAGGAATATTGCAGGACCTTTGGCTAAGACTAGCGGGAGAAATGGAGAAGGGAAAAGGTTAGAGTAGGCTATGTGTCTGCAGTACACGCTGATTTGTAGCCAGACCGATGTGCATAACCATATCCTATGTAACACACAATCAAAATGTTTGTGTACATTATTGTTTTTACAACATAACTACAACGAATGAAGACACTATCTTTTGTCATTTCAAAGCGAATGATACACAAAACTGGATTCATCTTCATCTTCGTGAACAACATTTCACACCTTTTTATGAAGTATCAGATTTATTGGAGACAATACAAGACGCTACCCAAAATGAAGCCCATGTTGATGCCAATATTCAACTATTGTGTGACAATTATGATGAAGATCCTACCGAAGATAACCATAACAATCATAAAAATGAAATTGAGATTGATAGAGAAGATCGAATTGGTGAAAATATTATGGATTTTATTGTTGATGGTACTATTCCAGTTTATACAAATTATCGTAAACACAGTACAAGTCATATTGATTTGGTCATTCTTGTATTATTTGCGACAGACTATGGTGGAAAAGAGACTTGAAAATGTCCACCAGTAAACATGAAAGTATTTTGAAAACAATATTGCTATTTTTTTTTAAGCTATTACATAGATTTTATCGCGGACCTTGAGTGGCGAGACCGAATACAGAAATTCCGTAACGAAAAAACCTAACACCCCCCACTCCGACCAGCCAGCGTTAGCTGACCTCCCTGGAACATCGATAATTTCGAAGTCCCAGGTGGCGTCACACAGTGACCAGTCAGCTTGGACCGGACTTTCACAAGACTTTGACCGGACTTTGACCCGACCTTGACCCGACCTTAACCCGACTTTGACCCAAACTTGACCCGACCTTGACCCCGACCTATTATGGGGTTTTTCTAATAAAAGATGTAGAGAATTTACAGATGGGAAAATCTCTGAATAATAATATCAGAGGGACGAGAGGATAGAGCCCCACAAAAAAAAAAAACCTTGACCCGACCTTGACCCGACTTCGACCCGTCTTCGACCCGATTCTGGCCGGACTTTGACGTTAACGTGTTACGGCGCGGCGCCACTCTGTCTGGCTTCCCATTCTCTCACGCATACGGTAGCAGTAGGCAGTCTCCTCCTCTCTCACTTTAACCGACATTAGTTTAAGTTATCACTTCTGTCGAGATGTAAAAAAATGCTATGCAATAGCTTTACCGCGGCAGTCTCCGAGTGCCACACGTCTTTTTTGATACTGAAAGCATTTGTCTATTAAATAACGGAGCTCTTACTGGTAGAGTGTCTCCATTCCAAAATTCAAGCCATGTAGATTTATCTTTAGCTTCTCCAAATTATATCATGTCTTCTATAAGTGTAACTTTATGTAAAATGTAGTCTGTTGTCTGTAACTGTACCAATAAATAAATTGCCTCTCTTTAATCTTGGATAGTTTTACCCTCTTCTTTTGGTAATGACCACCTCCCCATTTTAGTATCTTTTCTCCATTCTTCAAATTCTGATTTAGTCTCCCCTCCTTTATTAAACTGCAGATTGGATCAGGCCGGATCTGTTTTCATAGTTGACATTTCTTTTCTTACTCTTATTAAAAGTCATAATTTCATTAATTTGTTTTCTAAACTTACTGAAGTTCTGCTGTGTGTAGCAAATTTTATAATTCCCCTCAAAAACTCTTTCATGTCATAAACTTCCTTCTCCATTGACTCTGAATGCACTGCCATTGTAAAACAGCATAGAGGTTGATTTTTTTATTGCAATTATATTAATATTGTATCTTTTTAACTTTAAACTGATTTCAGTGTGTACTTATAAACTTTTATCCACAAAGAAAAAAATGTCTGTAAATTATTTTGTGAACATTTCTCCCCTCATAGTCACACTTCAGTAGTCTGGAAAAATATAAAACGTTTTCGTAGATCCAATGATTATTATAAATGAACTAGCTGTCCCGCGCGGCTCCACCCGCGTGATCTGTATTTTCCGGGATAAAAGTAGCCTAACAGTGGCGCCATCTGTCAGCAATGTGTCACGCACCGACGCCATCTACTTAAAATATTGGTTTGTAGTACATGCTATGTATCAGAGATGGCGCTGTATTTAAAAAATGATTTTCCCTATTTTCCCGCTTTTCTATTGAAATTTTTCCTAGATTTTCGTTGCTATAAACCTCACGGAGCCCGAGACCTTTCCAACGAATGCAAATCCGTGGAAATCGGTTCGTGCGTTCTGGAGTTATATCGTCAGGAAGGAAAACCCGACTTATTTTTATATAAATGAATTAAAATGAATTATAATATCTCGTCTAATGATTCTTCTTCATGGTTAAATAGCTTCATAGATAATTTAGCTCCACCATTTGTTCCCTCTGTTGATCATTTCCCGTTCCCAAAATCCAATTTAAATTACAGAGATAAAATGGATAAATCATTTTCCATTGAAAATTTATCTTGTCTTAAATAATTGTCATGATTCTGCTCCTGGTGGTGACAGCATTCCTTATCTATATATATAAAACTCAAAGGTGACTGACTGACATAGTGATCTATCAACGCACAGCCCAAACCACTGGAGGGATCGGGCTGAAATTTGGCATGCAGGTAGATGTTATGACGTATGCATCCACTAAGAAAGGATTTTGATAAATTCTACCCCCAAGGGTATAAAATAGGGGATGAAAGTTTGTATGAAACGTTGTACATTTTAAACGTTCACGCGGGTGAAGCAAGAGCAAGAGCTAGTTCATTCATAAGGCTTCATCCTCAAATAAACTTATGTTCTGTTAGACTGAATCAATCAATCAAGAATCAAAAACAAACCTTTTTTCATTATCATCAGGTATTGAAGCAAGCTGTATTTACCTTTAATAGTTTTGTTACATTTGCCATGTTTCTATGTATGTTCTTGTAATCAATGAATCAATGTATACAAGGTGGACAGACAACCTGATAAAGATCGCAGGAAGTCACTGGATGCAGGCTGCTTCCAACAGATCTGTCTGGAAATCTTTGGGGGAGTCCTATGTTCAGCAAGTGGACGTCTTGTGGCTGATGATGATGATGATGATACCAATGTTGGTAAATCAATAAAAAGACAGCACTTCAGTGTGTTGTGTGGGAAAAATCATCCAAATATATGAATTGCCGTGAGTAAATTTGTAGTTCTACTTGTTGATCCACATTGTCTTGCTCCATCATCCATCTTCATGTGCATCTACCCAGCAGTAACTAAAACAAGATCAGAAAATTATTTAATTAGAAATCTTATGGACTTCCAAACATAGATTACTTCTACTCAGTTACAAATTAGTAAATTAATAAATTTATGAGTGATAGAGCCAAGCTGTAGACAGTTTAGGCTACAGCATGAATGAACCGGCTCGACCAGGTCATCACCACTGTTTCACAGAAATCCGTCGTAAAGTAGCGGCTCTCTGCTGCGTTACGTACGGTCAGTGAGATATCTGGAGGCCCAAATCCTCCTTCCCTTCCCAATCCCTTTACTTTAAGGTCGGCAACGCGCCCATGATTCTTCTGGAGTTGTGGGCGTACATGGGCGGTGGAGATTACTTACCATCAGGTAAACCACTTGCTCATTTGCCAGCCTATGCTATAAAAAAATCTATAACTAAAATAGGAAAGAGTGACCGAGAGAGAATGAAAATAGGGGTAAATCCTTGTAGCCCTGTGCCTGCATCAGTCATCCGCCTGTTCTTCCCTGAAGAGGAGAAGCATTTATACAGGCCGGCATGATTTTGGTAACCACCGATTAACACTACAGAGTACAGAGACAAATAAAGTAGACTATTGTACTGTATTGTACTGTTTTAGTTTTCCTATCCTAAGTAGCTTTGTATTAGGGCAGGGCAAAAAATATCGATATATCAAAATGTCGATTTTTTTTTAGAAAATAATCGATAAATATCGTCGAAATTTTTTATCTCGAATTATCGATATTCAATATTTATTTTTGAATATCAAATTCGATATTTTTTAATCGCCTTATTATATTTTTTATTATACATATATTTCTTGTGAAAATCCCCGTAGAATTCTGGGTGAATTGTCGGCATTTTACGCCGGTCCTCTCTGAAATTGCGTTAAAGTATGTTGCGGCCAAATGCAACAGTTCACAATAAATACTATATCACAATAAAAACATTAAATACAGACATGTCCTGTCTTGGTGCTCCTTTTTTCCCTTTCTTTTTTGTAACGACCACACCAGCGGGGGAGAGGAAAACGTGCGGGGCGTCAGCGGCCTTCCGTATATATATGAATTCAAAGTTCAACGGCCTCTCTCTCTCAGTCGACTACAAGCTCAATAACAAAGACATTCGCGCGCGCGAGTCTTTTCCCGCCAAAAAGCCGGGCCCGGCGTAGCGAAAAAACCGCTTTAGCAGTGCACTGCCATCACTGCCATCAAACAACCATCAAGCATCCAGCAACAAACCGAAGAAAGAACTTTACATGGTGTGTGGTATCCTCGGGGAAGAAAGTGTACCAGTTTGGTGAGTCCTTTTGCCTATCCTTAAAACCAAGACAGGGACATCACGTATCACACGCTACACCACATCAGAAACATAAAAAACCGCATAAAAACACCTCGCGGAATCGTAAGCCCGCAATCCCGCAAACCAATAAAATTCCAGACGCCGAATTAAGGGACGTTCGCAACCACATAAGTGTTTGGTCCTTTTCGAGTCGGATAGCTCTTAATTCGGTAGCCATTTATATCGCTTAAATAAATGATTATATTCCCGCATTAAATAGGTTCATATACCTACCGCTAACATAAATAAATGATTATATTCCCGCATTAAATAGGTTATATACCTACCGCTAATATAAATAAATGATTATATTCCCGCATTAAATAGGTTCATATACCTACCGCTAATATAAATTTTGCCACAAAGTTACGATTCCGCGTGGTTCCGCCATTTTGTTAACGTTAAAGTCAGAAAGCACTAGGCACTAATTACCTCGTGCTGATCTACAGTAAAATTATTGATAGCTTGTGTATTCTGCTACAATCATAATTACAATATTCGTACATATAAATTACGTTATTTATATTAGTAAGCTACGCCCGCGCATAGAACATTCTAATTGGTTCTACGTAGGTAGTTACGTAAACCAAATTTAACTGTTTCATTTGAATATAAATACATTCGAATTATTATAATGGAAAATTTGGAATTTAAAATAAATATTTTAACAGCCAAAAATGAGGCAATATTCCAACGCTTGTCATCTTTATATGAATTATCGAAAAAAGTATCTTTAACAACTGAGCTTCGTTCAACTGATAATTTTCTGGCAGAAACGGAAACTTTACCTACAATTCGCCAGGAATTTAGCGACAATTTAGATTCGATTAATTTATTCACTAGCCAAATAAAGCCCAATTATAAATTGAATTATTCACAACTAACTGCGTTTGAAGATATTTACACCCGTATACAACGTGTTCGTAGTATTGTCGGGGCGAACTCGAAGCAGCCTGCTACATCTCAAAACACGACAAAAAGTGTAGTGAAATTGCCAGCGATCCGTATCCCATCATTTGATGGAAATATAGAAAACTGGCCTCTATTTTACGCGTCATTCAAGGCTAATGTACATTCTAATTTGAATCTTACCGATTCGCAAAGAATACAATATCTGATAGGTAGTTTGTCGGGTAATGCGTTAAAAATAACGGCTGGTATCATACCCTCAGAAGAAAATTATAACTCAATATGGGATAGCCTTGTAGAGAAGTACCAGGACACGAGGGCATTAGGTGCGCATTATATGTCAAATTTACTGGATGTAAAACCCGCTTTAAATAATGCTGAATCGCTAGGTTCTTTTATCGAAACATTTCATGCTTCGGTTTCAGCTTTAGAAAGTCTAAAAATTCCTGATTTGAAGGATTTCATGTTCTTGCATTTGGCTATGAGGAAATTAGATTCGTCTACGTCGCAATTGTTCGAAAGATCCGTAAATCATGGTGATATACCATCTTATAAAGAGTGCGTAACATTTATCAGAGCTCAAGTAAAAATTTTTGAACGAACCGTACCGGGTTCGGTTCCCGGTCGAGGCACGACAGCTAATACGCGCAGTGGTTCAAAAAACAGTTCGGTTGTGTGTAACCAACCGCGATTTAATAAAACTCAACAATCATTTGTTACCTACGGCAATAGTTCTAATAAAAATAAAACATCAACTTGTTTATATTGTAACAAGTCTGACCACTCTTATATTTATCATTGTCCGTTATTTAAAACAATTAACAGTAAATCGCGTTTGGATTTCATTAAAGGCAATAGAGGATGTGTGAATTGTCTTAGTTTTACTCATAAAGTATCGCACTGTAAGTCATCACACAACTGCAAAAATTGTAACCAACGTCATCATTCTCTTCTGCATATAACAACTGAACCAACGCAGCCGCCTCGTACTGCGCCGTCCGATAATTCTATAACGCCAACACAGTCGCCTGCGCCAGTTAGTGCGATCGCCGCGGACACTCGTGTTTCACTTTGTGCGCGAGCAGATACCCACAACATAAAAATAAAAAATGACTTGGCAAAAACTACAGTTTTGTTATCAACCGCTCAAGTATACGTTAATAGTAATAATAATCATTATATTTCGGTTAGATGTCTTATTGATAACGCTTCACAGAATAATATTATTACTTCTGCTTGTTGTAAAAAACTTGGTTTAAAAATTATACCGCTTACGAACTCATTTATTAAAGGAGTAGGTTCAATTTCGCGACGTATTATAGGTTACGTAAAGATAAAAGTGTCTTCCAAGATTAATCATAACTCATATGACGTACTCGCTTTAGTAGTCGATTGTATTACAGATAAATTACCAACAGAAAATGTTGACATTTCCGTAGTGCAGCATTTATCGAATGTACCACTCGCGGACCCGCTCTGGTATGAACCCGGGGAAGTGGAGTTACTTCTCGGGGCACAGATATTTCCATTTTTGCTATTAGGTGGTAAAGTTATTGCACCTCCCGCACCTTCCGCTATTGAAACAGTATTCGGTTATATCCTTATGGGCGAAGTTACCGCTTTATCGATTGCGCAGAGCACTGCACCCGAATATGTTAATTCCGCAACACTTCTTACAGTGGACTTAAATTCTAGGCACAATTATTCGGTGGCACTAGATGAGTCATTACATAAATTTTGGAATTTAGAAGAAATACCAGAACAAAAATTTCTTAGTCCGGAAGAAAAAGATTGCGAGAAGCAATATTCCGCAAATGTTACTCGTGAACCAACCGGTAGATACTGCGTTGCATTACCGTTTTGTAGGGAACCGGAAGTACTCGGAAATTCCCGTTCTGTAGCTTATCGGCGTTTACTTGCATTAGAACATACTAAATTAAAAGATCCGGAACTCCGTGCAAGTTACAACAATGTGATCCAGGAATATTTAGATAAAAACTATTTATCGGAAATAAACTTGGATGATAAAAAATTTGATGACGGTTATTACATCCCACATCACCCAGTCGTTAGACAAGACAAGGATACGACTAAAGTACGTATCGTTCTAGACGCGAGCGCGAAGTGCCATAACGGTGTGTCACTTAATGACATTTTGCACACAGGGCGTAATTTACAAGCAGACTTATTTTTATTATTATTAAATTTTCGATTATTTCCGATTGCTATTACGGCCGATATGAAACAAATGTATCTCCAGATACTTGTTACTGGGGAACATAGAAAATATCAGAAAATATTATTTCGTTTCAATACTGCTGAACCTGTTCGAGAATTTCAATTTAACCGCGTTGCATTCGGTTTGAAGTCTAGTCCATTTTTAGCGATGCGCACCGTGACTCAGCTCGCAGCTGATGAAAGTGAGCGCTATCCTCGCGCTGCTTCGGTCGCCTCCCGTGAATTGTACATGGACGACTTGGCTACATCGGTACCTTCACTCGATGAAGCCAAAGTATTATCCAGCGAGCTTATAAGTTTGTTCAAAGCTGGCGGGTTCGACCTTACAAAATGGGCGAGTAACTCACAGGAGTTGTTAGCCTCTGTGCCGCAGTCAAACCGTGCAGATATAAATTTCTCGGATAAGGATAGTTTAAAAATTTTAGGCCTCAAATGGATTCCTTCAGAAGATAACTTTACTTTCACTACGTCTAACATAAATAATAGTTGTACTAAACGATGCATTCTCTCAGCCATAGCCCGGTTGTGGGATGTGTTGGGATTCGCTGCTCCCGTAGTCTTATTTGCTAAATTACTTATAAAAGAATTGTGGAATCTTCATATCGACTGGGATGATACACCGCCAAAGGAAATTATTTCACTTTTTCATAAATTTCAAGAGCAATTACCGCTTCTTTCGTCATTAAAAATACCGCGCCATGTAGCAGTCACTAATGGTTGTGTGACAAATATTATTGGTTTCGCGGACGCCAGTCTTAAAGCTTATGGTTGCGTCATATATTTACACGTTACGGACGCAGTCAATGAAACGCACGTACGTTTGGTGTGCGCAAAATCTAAAGTTGCTCCGGTAAAGGTTGAGTCATTAGCCAGGTTGGAATTATGTGCCGCTCTGCTAATGTCTAAGGTCATAAAATTAGTTGTTGAAACTTACCGCGAGCGTATCACCATAAATAATATATTCGCTTTCTCCGCTTCTAAAATAACTTTATCATGGGTAGATTCTTCTCCACACAGGTGGAACGTTTTGGTAAATAAACGCAAAATAAAAGTAAATAAACATATAACTTATGTCATAATAAACAAGTATTCTAGCCGCGCCTATCTTTTGAGTTCTGTACTCAACCAGAGATATTGGAATAGATGGCGAGTAGAATATTTGTTTATGCTTCAAGTTAGACAGAGGTGGCTTGCTGATGTAACTAGCGTTGTAATCAGTACTTTTAAAGGACCCATGGTCAAGTTACGTTCATTACCTTCTCAATAAACTTAATACAACAATATATCAATAATAAATAAATATAGTTACATATTCGTTAATATTTAATACTTTTCAACTTTATGCATAGTTAATCTTTTGAAAACCCTTCGGGTTCTCAAGAGGGGCGGAGGATGTTGCGGCCAAATGCAACAGTTCACAATAAATACTATATCACAATAAAAACATTAAATACAGACATGTCCTGTCTTGGTGCTCCTTTTTTCCCTTTCTTTTTTGTAACGACCACACCAGCGGGGGAGAGGAAAACGTGCGGGGCGTCAGCGGCCTTCCGTATATATATGAATTCAAAGTTCAACGGCCTCTCTCTCTCAGTCGACTACAAGCTCAATAACAAAGACATTCGCGCGCGCGAGTCTTTTCCCGCCAAAAAGCCGGGCCCGGCGTAGCGAAAAAACCGCTTTAGCAGTGCACTGCCATCACTGCCATCAAACAACCATCAAGCATCCAGCAACAAACCGAAGAAAGAACTTTACATGGTGTGTGGTATCCTCGGGGAAGAAAGTGTACCAGTTTGGTGAGTCCTTTTGCCTATCCTTAAAACCAAGACAGGGACATCACGTATCACACGCTACACCACATCAGAAACATAAAAAACCGCATAAAAACACCTCGCGGAATCGTAAGCCCGCAATCCCGCAAACCAATAAAATTCCAGACGCCGAATTAAGGGACGTTCGCATCCACAAAGTATTTAATCTGCCAAGCTTCCTCAGTATCGTCTGAAAGACTTGCTTCGGCTGTCAACTTAGTTGTACCGGATAATAGAAGCAGACTGCTGCAGACTAACTGGAGAGCATATCAAGAAAAGAGTGCTTCTGATGTCTATATCAGATGAATATTGGTTTGACTAAAAAACACTTGTTAAAATTTTTAAGGTGACGAATAATTTCATGTTTATTGTAATATTAATAGTGAAATATGTATTTTATTAATAAGCAAAACTACTAAAAGTACCAAATGTCTTTATTACGTCTTTAGTACCAAAATTTGAATATTTTAACAATTTTTTCGGTAATCGCGCTCCTGAGAGTAAAAATATCGATATATCGAAATATCGATATTTTTTTACTCTGCATATATCGATATTGTTTAAAAATATCGATACGATAAATATCGATATATTTTTTCCATTTGCCCATCCCTACTTTGTATACCAGTGTTGCCACAACCTGATAGTTAAAAGTTACACAGGACTGCTCGAGAAGTAACATTCCGACTACAAAAGTAATCAGTCAATAAGTCACTTGGGCTTTATCTAAAACCGCAGAATGATTATCTATAGAACAGCCATCAGAATAATAATATTTGCATAAGCATCCATTGCATCCCGCATTTATGCGTATTTATAAGAGTCCGAAAGAGACTAAGCATTTTTTATTTCACTCATCGTATCACTTTTTTGTTTGCCACAGTACACATCGGTGGCAAACAAACTTTGACAGTTTTATTTATAGCTTTAATGTTCTATAACGAGTAGTTCGGTGTCGTATTCATTCCTAACTGTAAAAAGCCGTACGTAGAAACAATTAATATGGTGAGTTGCAGCATTTTAGGGTGTCAAAACCGAACGGACGTTCATATAGGACCTTTCACGAAACACATAACCTTTCACAGGTAAGTTATATTTTTCGTATGTTGAGCCGGAATAAAAGTGGAAATAATACGCACATTCTTTGGTTATATCATAAAACTCATTAATTTGATTCTGTTCACTTATTTTTGCGATGTTTTTCATAAATGAAGATATTTATTTTGATGCTACAATGCGTACAAATGTTGCAATATCCTTATGTGTTATGTCTTGCTCCTACGTGCAATCCTTTCATCGGGAAAAAATGAGATAGCCAATCTCTTTAACAATTTTTCATAAAGGAGGGTTATCACAGTGTAGGGATACCAACTTGTAAATAGTTATTTTTGCCTACAATCGAGGGTAATTAGTTAGCGCTTTTTATACTAGCAAAAACCTGAGCTTTGCAGGGCTCGCGTAGTTTTTCTAACGGGTAATAATTTTTAAGACAGTTTTTCAATATAATATATATTTTGGCACAATATAAAAAAATATAATAATTATTCATTATGTTTGTAGTTTCCCTAAAGACCCAAACTTGATTGAACAATGGATTTCTGCTACTGGTCGACAAAATTGGTGTCCCAGTAAATACACAAGAATATGTTCAAAACATTTCGAAGAACATTGTTTCCGAAAAACAAAAAAATGTACCTTTCTTCGATCTGGTTCACTTCCGAAGTTATTTATTAACGTAAGTTTTTGTGAAATAATGATGTATTTTTTTTTTTATAGCATAGGCCGGCAAACGAGCAGGTGGGTCACCTGATGGGAAGTGATCTCCACCGCCCATGTACGCCCACCTCCAAAAGAATCATGGGCGCGTTGCCGACCTTAAAGGAAAGGGATAATTAGGGATTGGGAAGGGGAGGGGATTTGGGCTTCCGGATATCTCACTCACCGTACGAAACGCAGCAGCAAGCCGCTACTTTACGTCGGTTTTCTGTGAGACAGTGGTAACGACCCGGTCGAGCCAGCCCATTCATGCTGTAGACAAGACTGTGTCTACAGCGTGGCTCTACCACTCAAAATCATCAATTCATGAACATATCGTGCTACAAAATGTTGGAATATTATTCCACCTCCTTTACGTGATGTGTCGTCCCACAAATCCATCAAGACCAAATTAAAAGATTTTTACCTGGAGCGCGGAATGAAGCATGTAACGTAAACTGCTGATTGACTGACTCGATATTTAGATTTTCTTGTATATAACCGATGTACTAACCATACACTTAAATCTAATTTTTTTTTTTTCTCTAATGTTTTAAATTGTAAACCTTATAAGTAATCGTTTAGTTTATTATACTGTGAGCTAAGTTATACATATACCTAACATATAGTGCCATTTGGTATAGTATATAGTTTAAATGTGTTTTTGAGAACCAGGTGCCAGCAGAATTACCAGCGCTTTGCTTAATCGAAGCAAAGTACATTGCTGAGCTGGGGCCTGATTTCGGCGAAATGTACCACAGACCTATTTTACTATGTTATTTTCTATTTTATTTGATCCTTATATAACTCTGTATGATGTGTTACATAAGCCGAAATAAAACTTCTATCTGTCTATCTATCTATCTATCTATCTATCTATCTATCTATCTATATCGCCAATACGAATTGTGTGTATGTTGTTATGTGTAGGATAAGAATTTAATATTCGTAGGAGAGATAGAGTTAATTGGTAAATATAAATTCAGCATGTTTTTGTGGTTTACTGTACAATTATTATTACCTTCATAACCCTTCCAATTTAAAATGTACCCATCATCCAATGTTAAGGACCGGGAAAGGCGGGAAGTGGTAGAGACGCAGAAGGGGAAGGGACGTGTCTCCGTCACAGACGATCATACGTACGCCACGAGAGAAGAGCCGCCCGCCTTTATAAGACCACATGTTACTTCGGTGAGTACAGTAGAGTATCTTTTCTATATATATCAAGAGATGGTATTGTCTGCCAGTCTCAGAAGATCCATAGACACTTGGTGGTAGGTCCCTCGTATACGAGGGTTGTTATCACTAATGTGTCTATTTCTCCCGTCAAGCAGCAGTGTTAAAGCACTAAGCGTTATTGAGTATTCGAATGATAAAAAACCGTGGACATAATTGCTTGCTCCATTCAGGACCTATCCTTGTTATATTATGTTTAATGTAAAACCAAAATTATTCGTCATGTCTATTATCTTATTGATTGATGTTTATTTATGATGTTGTATGACGGTTTTAAGTGCCCTGAAGGGCCTATCAAGTAAAACTATTTTTGATTTGATTTGAACGCGAACCCCGGAACTCGACTCGCTTGAACAAGGCACAAACCGACCCTCCCACCAGCAGTTTAGTATAAAAAATATTTGTTTACACTACAATTTGAAGTAGCATACTCTATTTTCACTTTGACAGCCTCCGTGGCGCAGCGGGCGAGTAACCGGCTGTGAAGCGAGAGGCCGCGGGTTCGATCCCCGCACCGAGACAAATGTATGTGTGATTCATAAATATTTGTTTCGGGGTCTGGGTGTTGTGAGACCGAAAGTCTCTCGTAGTTCCTGATACCCACGACACAAGACTCGTATCTTACTGTGGGGCCAGGACTATGTGTGTGACTGTTGGGTGTATTATTTATTTATTTATTTTCAGACAGCGCCGACGCAACCGATCCTACCGTACCCGGACAACAGGCCGAAGATAATGACTATAGGCCCGGCATACGGGCCGTCCGTGAATGTCATACATGTTGGAGATGGGCCGCAGGTATACCAGATACCTGTATATGTATTAAAACTAATTAAAACGTATGAATATTTTAAAAAAGTATCAATAAATAAACGATATATCGCCTTTACAAATATGGAAATATATCCTACTAATATTATAAACGCGAAAGTTTGTAAGTATGGATGGATGGATGTATGTTTGTTACTCTTTCACGTAAAAACTACTGAATGGATTTAAATGAAACTTTGCAATAATATAGCTTATACTAATATAGCTTATATCACGCGGGCGGAGCCGCGAGGAAAAGCTCGTCTACTATATCATTCTTGATCTGTGCTGCCATCACTGTTTTCTTCATAAGCATTATTATCTTTTGATGTGAAACTTCTTTAGAAACCTTATGATTTGAAAATTTGATGAAACGAAAAAGGCGTCATTAAAGAGGTTGGAAAGAAACAAGATCTCAAGTATGTAAATATATGAAATGTAATATTTCGCATTAAAATTTTAAATAATTTTTAAGCTTGGTAAAAGTATTATAGAAATAATAAACCTTTTAATTATCCTAATACCACTGATACTCTATTTTTATCTCATTCTCTTGTAGGCTACTGTTCTGAAGTTTCACTTCTGCCGTGTGTGAATTGCACACACACACTTCTTTTTTTTTTAACTCGTTTCTACTCCGGTACCCATGACAGAAGCCTCGCATCAGTGGAGTTAGGACTGTTGGACTGTTTTTTTTATTTATTTGGTGTTGGTAGGTTACGCAGTCACCCCAACGAGCAGATTCCGCCATGAACAAGCCCATCCGCCGCAGCGAGCAAGTGTTACGGCAGGCCGCCGACTATGTGTCGCGCGGATTTACCTTCCAGACCGTCTCCGAGGAGTTTAACATACCTGTATCAACATTACGGTATGTTTGACAGATGTTACTCTAAAGCAGTATTTCCCAACGGGGGGAATTTGATAGTGAAGGGTGGCAATTTAAAAATGGACTTGACACGACTTTAACACGGCTTTGGGTTATTTAAATGCAATGCTAGATATCGGTGACAAATTTAACAAAAAGGTGGGGCATGGCCTAAAAAAGTTGGGAAACACTGCTCTAAAGTAATAATATATTGATCGAAGTTTCCCACTTTGACCGAAATAGAATTAAAATAAGCGATGAACTGCACTGTCAGATTTTTTGGTTTTTTTTTATAGCATAGGCCGGCAAATGGGCAGGTGGGTCACCTGATGGTAAGTGATCTCCACCGCCCATGTACGCCCACCACCAGGAGAATCATGGGCGCGTTGCCGACCTTAAAGGAAAGGTATAATTAGGGATTGGGAAGGGGAGGGGATTTGGGCTTCCGGATATCTCACTCACTGTACGAAACGCAGCAGCAAGCCGCTACTTTACGTCGGTTTTCTGTGAGACAGTAGCAACGACCCGGTCGAGCCAGCCCATTCATGTTGTAGACAAAACTGTCTACAGCGTGGCTCTACCACTCTTAAATCACTCTCCATCTCCCCAACGAGAATCTTATTGATATGACGTGTAAAGGCCACGTCTCAAACCCATACCGAATGAGCTGAATGATGATGAAATATATATAATATGTAGTCGTTTTGTAGATATATAAAATTATGTTTTCAGATTTTTCATGGTACGTAAAGGAATCTTGCCGCAGAGGCGACGAGGATGCACTACTCTTGTTGGTAATTTAAAGGTAATTTTTTTTTAAATTATTAATATTATTTATTCTCAGTGCCTGAAGACTAAAGTCTTCGATCAATGTGTGTTACCTGTGATGACATACGGCACTGAGACGTGGCCTCTAAATATGGGCCGTATAAGACGGCTCACAGTCACTCAGCGAACTATGGAGAGAGCTATGCTCGGTGTTTCTCTACGTGATCAGATCAGAAATAGCTCAGCGGATTAGCAAGCTCAAGTGGCAGCGGGCAGGCCACATAGCTCGCAGAACCGATAATCGATGGGACAGAAAGGTTTTGGAATGGATAAATCCTATATTATAACACCGAATTATAATAATGGGGTATTTGACTATGTTTAATTTTATACATTATTTTGTATTTATTGGATAATAATACCAATTACAAACTATTTTGCGAAAACAGAATTGAAATTGGTTAAAAAATGAGGTTGTTGTTCATGTTTTAAATATTGGTATGAGCAAAAGTGGGCGTGTAGTGGGAAAATCTCACTATCTCCCTCGCACGCGTGCATCGTAATGGCGAGACCTTGCTTGTGACGTAACTTGCTATGTCGTGTATCCTTTTTCCGCCATGCGATAACTAACCCTTCCAGCAAATTGAAATGGATTGTAACTTATTTATTTTTTACTTAATTTATATAATTCTTTCATTAATAGATTTCGGGAAACTTAACTTATTGGTTAAAATAATAAAAAAAATCTAGTCAAATACCCTATTACGCCAGGCCGTTGTTTTCAGGCACGGTAACTTCGGTATGGCCGGTTATTTTGCTGAATTAATACTTTTTATTTGAATTTTTTACAGGGCCCGGTGCCAAAACTACCATTGCAATACACTCCTCGGGAAAGGAATCTTATTATAAAATTGAAGCAAAAGTCAAAACAAGTGGCTATGTTGAGGTCTAAAAATTGGCGACTACAGAAGAAAAATGTTGAACTAATTAATACTATTGAACAGCTGAAGAGCAAGATACTATTGAATCGAGAAAATGTAGATCCTTTGTTATAATATGTATATATATCATATTAACAGTAATATTTTGAAACTTATTGTTGGTATTTCTTCGCTTTAACTTTTTTTTTTAATCCTGGCTCGACAAAGTGACTACGCTACACCTGATGGTAAGTGTAGCGCAATCCAAGAATAGTGTCGACCAACGATAAACAATGTGTCCATCGTAGGTCGGCAAGATCATGCCGGCCTGTCAAAGGGCCAAGGGGGAGGGGAAGGAAAAAGGGATGGGAAAAGGGTTAGGATCAGGGGGCAAGCCCCCTGGGGAGAACCGGATATACACTGGCTGACCCTGGAACGCGACCCACACAAGGTGGGCCGCTATGGCAGGTTTTAGCACCAGTGTGGTCGTTATCCGGTCGGATACAAGTATCCTCCCACCAGCAACGATGATGAAATAGACACCAAATTCACATACAATAGCAATATTTCCAAATCCATCACATATGCTAAAATTAATTAAGAATACATTATAAGATAAAAATAAAATAACCATCCAAGAAAGAAGAATACTATGGGACTATGTTCAGTTTGCCGTCCGATCATGGCTATCTTGCAGATCCAACGCGACTAACTGAATTTTCAAAGTAGGTGATTGTCTATATTGCTGGTTGTGTATTTAAAAAGCTGGAAAGCCAATCTTCTATACTTATAAAATAACATGTCTTGACTGACTGACTGATTCATCATCGCCGAGCGCAAACTATCAACGCTACAAGCATGAAATACGGACTGTATATTCATTTTGTTATGTAGGCACCCACTAAGAAAGGATTTTAGAAAATTCCACCCCAAAGGGGTCATATTAGAGGATGATAATATGTATGAAAGTCCGTCATTTTGAAAATTACATAAACAAAATTTTGTATTTCGGTTATTGACGTAAAACAAATAAATACGTGTTTCAGGAATTTTGGAAATTGAAAAAAGCTAGTTGAAATATGAATTTTGTGTATCAACCTTAAGCCGAGATCCTTTCCCATATCTGCAGACCACAAAATATAAAGGTGATTTACATTACCCTACGGCAGATTTAGTCATTGTATGTGAAATTGCCGAAAAAATAAATTTGAAGAATAAACTGTATAACAAGAAGAATCCCTTACATTGTCTTTTGCGAATGTTTAAAATAATGTATAAATAATAAAAGCGTGTTAAAATGGATCTGTTTAAGATCGGACAACTTACTTACGGCCTATAATCACGGCTTTCTCATTAAAAGTATATGTAAGAATTATCTAATCGTGCGTATACATTATTCTACACTAAATTAATGTTGTTTAAAGGCCAATAAAGTTGTTTTGTGATACTAAAATGAACGTATTTTATTTTCTTACTAAAACATGGTAACTGTGTAAGAAAAGGTCATTATTTTTACTCGACTGCATGATATAAAGTATTAGTCCATTTCTTTGGCCACAACCTGTAAAAAACGTATGGATAGAGTTTATCATGTAAAGAAATATCTTAGTTGTGGTAGAGGCACTTGCTTTATGACATTACAAAAAACAGTATGATGGATACTGAGCCCGAGATCTATAAAGCCCGCTTAAACTTTATTCACAATTTATTTTTGAGTGAATTAGCAAAGTTGTTGTGCATGAGCCCACGAAGGTATCCCGTATTTTATCCCGGAAAAAGCAGATCACGCGGGCGGGGCCGCGAGGGCCAGCTAGTTAATATATAGAAAAATAATATATAAATATATTAATATATAAAAAATGCGTCAGATTGGGCGCTAAGCGCTTAATAATGTTTTCAGGCGTTGTCAAATCCAAAAATCATTAATTAATTAGTGCCGAAAGAGTTAGCCCCTAGAGAGAATGATGCATGTGGTACAATGGATGCATAAAATGGAATCGACTCCGCCCCTCACAATAGTGATATGCCAATACTGAGAACTTTATGTCGATATCGATGAATCAAAAATAGGATAAAAACACCTTTAGATCATAATTTGTTTATGCTTTATGCTACTCTACCAAGTAGTCTTTTTTTATAGCATAGGCCGGCAAGCGAGCAAGTGGTTCACCTGATGGTAAGTGATTTCCACCGCCCATGTACGCCCACCACCAGAAGAATCATAGGCGCGTTTCCGACTTTAAAGGAAAGGGATAATTAGGGATTGAGAAGGGGAGGGGATTTGGGCTTCCGGATATCTCACTCACCGTACGAAACGCAGCAGCAAGCCGCTACTTTAAGTCGGTTTTCTGCGAGACAGTGGTAACGACCCGGTCGAGCCAGTCCATTCATTCTGTAGACAAAACCGTCTACAGCGTGGCTCTACCACTCAAAAAACATACTTAACAATATTACGATTATACGATTACCTCTTTCGCATTAGATGTAGATTGTCCAATAAATAAATAAAAAAACACATAACGCATCTTGATATTATTTTATTCGAAAATATAGAAATAAACTTTTTACATAGATAATTTTATATTACAATATTTTTATCAAATATTCGATTAATATACACGTCTATGCTATCCGTCATATTGCTTCACAATATATTTTTCTCCAACATGTATTATTTTTTTTTGCCACTATCTAGAAATTACATTTACCGAAATACTATCACAAAAATCATAATAATAATATATCATGATCGTGATTTTCATTTTTTATTTACATACCGAATATACACTGGCTGATCCTGGAACGCGAAATGTTTTATTTAAAACCATAGACACTTGGAAAAAATGATCATATAAAAGCGTATATCGTCGATGAAGTACCAATACCTCCTAAGTGTTGAGAATCTAATTTTACACCAGACTGTTTAAAATAAGGTTTTTTTTACAAAAACTGTTTAAAATAATGTTTTATTTATTTTGATCAACTATTGATAGTATATAGTTTCCAATACATTACCTTTTTATTAGTTACTAAGGGATTTGGTTTATGTTTAAGCCTATTGTAATAAAAAAGTAATTTTGGACTAAATTGTCAGTTAGGAGGTATTGGTACTTCATCGACGATATACATTATAAAAATATAAGTCGTGTCTGTACATTCATTATATAACATCACCCAGTTAATGTCCATTACTGGCTAAAGGACGAAACAATAAAAATAATAGAAAATAAAAAATCAACTATAAATGCTTAAAAACTGGATACAAACTGGTCATTCGATAAAACCGTAAATATTAAGTTGGAATTATTTTGTCGGCACATATATTACATACATTGGATTTGTGTTATACCTACATTTAAAACCGACTACAAAAAATAAGTTTTAAAATCAACTGGTACATATTTTTGATGTATCGCTATATCTCCGTCTAATGTAGACCATTTTAACCACATACATGAAAGGAGTATTATTTTTTATCCGGGCACGGCAAAGTGACTGCACTACACCTGATGGTTAGCGTAGTGCAGTCCAAAAACCAGCGACCAGCGACCACCAACAAACAATAAGTTTATCGGTGGTCACCAGTCATGCCGGCCTGTATAAATGCTTCTTCACACTCCGAAGAGGGAAGCAGCAAATCGAGGGGCCTGCGACAGGACAGCATATACAGGGTTAATTTTAAAACACCAGCAACCTCGCAGGACCAGATAGCTGACCCCATACGGAACAACTTTTGTTCTACGAGTTTGGATATAACTCAATATATTTAAAAATAAATGATTTTACAAGTTTTTGTTGTGTCGTGTTTTTCTTCGTAGATTGCGGCGCGGCGCGGCGTGCGCGCGCGACATCAAACGCGCCGCTCAGCTGCTCGGGCGTTGACCTTCAAAGGAGCTAGCCCGGTTCCCCACGCTTCGCGTATTTGTTTACGTAATCTGCGATGCACGTTGTAACGTTCAAGAACGAAATTAAATGAATACTTATTTTTGTATGAAAATGAAATCTAACAAATTATCAAAAGTCGTAGAACAAAAGTAGTAGCTTATATAACCTTAGGAATCTACCCCTGCGAGGTTGCTGGTGTTTTAAAAATAACCCTGTATATAGCGATATGTAGGTACAATAATGACAGTCATAAGCTAAAGCCTGCACTACACTAAGTTACCTCGATAAAGTACAGTAATACCCCGGACTTACGCGATAGGTGGGACCGAGCTATAACCGTGTAAGTCGAATTCGCGTAAGTCGGGGTACAACTTTGCATGCACTTTTGAGTGACATAATTTGAAGTTATCAATAAAACACAACGTACGTAAAACAATTCAACGCGGAACACGTTCGAACCTGTCGTAAACGGACCACTAACATGGCGGAATAGGAGAGCTGATGCGCGCGGCCATAAAAAAAAATTACCGCATAACTCCGAATTCGCCTAAAACGGGGCAGCGCAAGTCGGGGTACTATTGTACTCTTCGAAATTGACCGAAGTCCGAACTATGTGACCACACACTCGTGCAACCTCGCGAGGTCGCTTCGTGTTCGAACTTCGGGACACTTCGAGTCCTTTGACTCGGGCGCAAAAACCGACAACGACTGGAAGTCGCCCGAGGTGAGCCGAGGTTGCACGAGGTTTTTTTTTTATCCTGGCTCGGCAAAGTGACTACGCTACACCTGATGGTAAGTGTAGCGCAATCCAAGAATAGTGTCGACCAACGACAAACAATGTGTCCATCGCAGGTCGGCAAGATCATGCCGGCCTGCCAAAGGGCCAAGGGGAAGGGGAAGGAAAAGGGATGGGAAAAGGGTTAGGATCAGTGGGCAAGCCCCCTGGGGAGAACCGGGTATACACTGGCTGACCCTGAAACGCGACCCACACAAGGTGGGCCACTATGGCAGGTTTTAAAGAGGTGAACCGAAGTGCCCTTCCACACTATCGTATTCGCTCAACTTCGATCAATTTCGCGAGTAGTGTAGTGCAGGCTTAACATTTATATCCCTAAAGGGGCAGGCAGTGGCGCAACCAGTGGCGCCAGGGCCCGTTTTTTCCGTCACATAAAATTACACAGAACGAGCCATTCACTAATCCCGGGCAACTCATTTGCAAGTCGAAATGGAAAACTCCAAACACAAATCGTGTGCCCGACCCGGGTTTTGAACCCAGAACCAGTGTTGCCTAACTATCGATAGTTGATGTATCGATAGTTGACCTCAAAAAATAGTCAGAAAATTTATTTATTTGGACAACCAGTAGTTATTACATTCATCATCATCAGCCACAAGACGTCCACTGCTGAACATAGGCCTCTCCCAAAGATTTCCAGACCGACCTGTTGGAAGCGGCCTGCATCCAGCGACTTCCTGCGATAGTATCGATAGGGCTATCGATATTGTGACTATTATTCGAGGTCACGATAGTATCGCCAACCTATCGATAGGCAATCGATAGTAAGGCAACACTACCCGGAACCCCACGGTTTCTCGGCAACACAGTGCCACACGACCAATGACGTCATATCCGTAGTGATTAATTTAAACTACAATAGCATTTAACGATAAGTACATAAACAAAGGACACTATGAAGGGCAAAGCAGCGGTACGGGCCACCAGGATACCAAGATCCGGGGCCATACCACTTCCAAAGACCACCGCGTGGGGAAATTAGTTTTTTTTTTACTAGCCCTGTATTATATACGTCCCACTGCTGGGCACGGGCCTCCTCTACTGAATGTAAGTTAGGCCTTAGTCCACCACGCTGGCCTAATGCGGGTTGGCAGACTTCACATACCTTCGAAAAATCTTATCGAGTTCTCAGGTATGCAGCTCACGATGTTTCCTTCACCGTTAAAGCGAGCGATAATTAACAATTAATATACACGTGACTTGGAAAAGTCAGTGGTGTATGCTTTTGGGGCTGGTTTCTTGCGACTTTCGTCTCGACAGTCCATACCACTCCCCGCTGAGCTATCACTGCTGGTAAGGAAATTAGTACATTGTAAAGTTGTGAAGGTATCCGAAATAGCAGACAAAGTCACACCGGCCCTGATCAGTCTTAAATGTTCAAGCGTTGATGCTGCCATCCTCACGCTTCGGTATGAAGGAGACAGTCATCAAGTCATCGTCTTCTTGGAGAAGGCAACCCTCGTTAGTTTTGGTTCTGTTGAAAAACCTGCAGGAAAAAAAAACGAGCTATAGACAATAATGATTTCTTACGTTTACGCGAATATTACTCATTGAAATAAAACTAATTTAAACGGATTTTATCGCGATGAAATCCGTTTAAATTAATTTTATTTCAATGAGCTATAGACAAGTTTTGTTTTTTTATTTATGGCTTCGGAATATTATGCATTTCGCGAATGCCAGGTATAATTTATTCTCAAGCTTTCACATGATGAAATATCGGTGTGGACGTTTTCAAGGTCTTGTTGGAGTTTTGGTGTGAATTATTTCCAGTACGATGCTTAATTCACTTATTTCCATGTTTCCATACACTGTTCATCACCGTCAATATTTATTACACAAATCCACACCACTTTTATACAACAAACACAACTTTAAACTAGTGTTTAAAATGAATGAATATATGCGATGAACCGCACTGTCAGAATTCCCGCCAGAACTATAGACTAGTTATAAAGCGTATATTTATGACAGCCTCCGTGGCGCAGCGGGCTGTGAAGCGAGAGGCCGCGGGTTCGATTCCCGCACACAGACAAATGTTTGTGTGATCCACAAATATTTGTTTCGGGGTCTGTGTGTTGTGAGAGGGAAAGTCTCTCGTAGTTCCTGATACCCACGACACAAGACTCGTATCTTACTGTGGGGTACCTAATCGATCGTCAAGAGATATTGCGTCTCTCCACGATCGGCAGAATTATAAATAAATACACCCAACAGTCACACACATAGCCCCGACCCCACACTAGGTTAGGTTACCTGTATCGCGGGTATCAGAACTACGAGGGACTTGCGGTCCCACAACACCCAGACACGAAAAATATCTGTGAATCACACAAACATTTGTCTCGGTGCGGGAATCGCACCCAAGGCCTCACGCTTCGCAGCAGGCTACTCGTCAACTACGCCACGGAGGCTGTCAATTGAGGCTGCTAGAACCAGAGTGGCCTAACTGCATTTTGATGACTTTTGACCTATTTGTATTTTCGTCAATTTAAACCACAGCCGAAATGGACTTGTGCTGCCATCTATGTCAAGATGATGTTACCAATTTTAGGCCGGTCTGGTCTTGTAGATTAACATTTTTAAATTTACGAAAATACAAATTGATCATCAAAATGCAGTTAGGCCACTCTGGTTCTAGCAGCTTCAATTATAATGCCGGCCTGACAACTCCGATGTCGGCATGTGAGGACACATCATTCGACAATGTGACCTTAGCGTTCAAATCGCAAAAACAAAAAACGACACAGACGTGCAAGAAATAAAAAAAAATATAGTCGGTCGTGACCCACGCGACTTTGTACTGATTACGACCCTGCATTTACAGAAAAAAAATAAACATGCAAGACATCACAAGGACGTGTACAGTATGGCGGTGACAGACAAAGAACAAAAAAACAAAAAAAAAAATGGCGACGCACGGAATTAATTTTTGAAGTGAAACTTTAGAATCGTTGTGATTTGAAAATTTGATGAAACGAAAAAGGTTGGTCACTAAAGAGGTTGGAAAGAAACAAGATCTCAAATAAATAAATATACGAAATGTAATATTTCGCATTAAAATTTTAAATAATTTTTAAGCTTGGTAAAAGTATTATAACAATAATAAACCTTTTAATTATCCTAATACCACTGATACTCTATTTTTATCTCATTCTCTTGTAGGCTACTTTTCTGAAGTTTCACTTCTGCCGTGTGTGAATTGCACACACACACTTCTTTTTTTTTGGAACGAAGTTCCTTATCGCGCGTTGTGAAAGGGGGCTAGACGGAAAAAATTCTCACGAAAAGTTGTCACGACACTTTTTTAAAGTGATAACTTAATTTGATATCTAACACACAAAGTTAAAGTCGAAATTCCGTTAATAGAAGTAAAAGGACTTAATCCCATCCAGACGGGTGTGAAACTTATGACATTTAGAAATGTAGACGCGGTTCGAAATTTGCATTTGAATTTTTTTTTAATATCGAACACGATTTACGGGCTGGGCGACGTAGCAGCCGGTGTATTTCATTTCTATTTCGCATTGAACAGTGTGGTGTCGCGACGATTGTTTTTGTTGAGTGTATACAGGTTTTTTGTAAATAATATTATTACGAAAATTGAGCCTACTGATTAAGTTTATATAACATTATATTTGTTAATAATAAAAAAAATATTATTATAACTTAAAAAAAATAAAATTTTATTACAAGTTCTTAACTAATTAATCGAAAGGAATTTCGTTCCTTCCGGGTGTCCCTTGACAACTCTCATTTATATTTTTTTTTTCATTCCGTGCGCCCCAACATTACGCCGATGGTTCGATGACACACAGACAGACAGACAGACACGGCAAATAAGGAATGCGTTACACACCATACTATGTTACACCTTTAATATTGCCGACCGCCACGACTCCCTCTTCTTGCTGGCGTGCGAAAGAGACAACATATTGTGTTAGAGAGTGATGGCTAATAGTTTAGATTAATATCATGAATGTCAGAGTATATACAAGAAACTATGTATATGGCCTCACGCCTGTACACCCGATGGGGTAGGCAGATCATTTTCAGACAACTCATTTTCGTCTCATGATGGAATAAAGAGCGAGTCTATTACCATCATCATCATCATCATTATCAGCCTGTGTTAGTCCACTGCTGGACATAGGCCTCTCTCAAAGCACGCCATTGAGCCCGATCGTCGGCTCTACTCATCCAACTATTACCAGCCACCTTGCGTATGTCGTCGCTCCATCTAGCTGCAGGGCGTCCCACACTTCGTTTACCGAGTCGTGGTCTCCACTCAAGAACGCGTCTACTCCAACGGTTGTCGGTTCTACGGCTAGTATGACCAGCCCACTGCCACTTCAGCGTGCTAATCCTGTGAGCTATGTCGATCACTTTTGTTCTTTGTCGGATCACCTCATTCCTGATTCGATCCTTCAGTGAAATTCCGAGCATAGCTCTCTCCATAGCCCGCTGAGCGACTTTAAATTTGTGGACTAGCCGAACCGTGAGTGTCCACGTCTCGGCGCCGTATCTATTACCATATCGGGTACAAATTCCAACACCGAGCATTTTCAAAAAAAAAAACTTTTATAAAAGACGCCGATATTAATAAACAACCCGTAAAACTTAAAAAAAATACCCCCACATTAATAAACTCACTGCAAAACTTAAAAAAATTGCCCATATTAATAAACAGCCTGTATTTTTTTGGAAAAAGATTTTTTTTATACATCCTGTATAACTGCAACAGATCCCCACAGACACGAACACCCTGTATACTCACTTGGCGAGCGGGGAAGCCCCCCTCTCCGCCGGGTCGACCCTCTCGTCCAGCCCCCGGTGCACCGACACCGAGTCTAGATCTTCTAGGTGCACTGACTGTAGATACTCAGGCGTTCTCAGTTGTTCTATCGTTGGTTTCTTGAACCTGTTGAGAGATTTATTTAATCATTGGCGACTTCAAAACATACGGTTGGAAAATTGGGTGTTTGACTATGTTTAATTTTATGTATTTTTTTTTTGCATAAGCCGGCAAACGAGCAAGTGGGTCACCTGATGGTAAGTGATCTCCACCGCCCATGTACGCCCACCACCAGAAGGTCATGGGCGCGTTGCCGACCTTAAAGGAAAGGGATAATTAGGGATTGGGGAGGTGAGGGGATTTGGGCTTCCGAATATCTTACTCACCGTACGAAACGCAGCAGCAAGCCGCTACTTTACAGTGGTAACGACCCGGTCGAGCCAGCCCATTCATGCTGTAGACAAAACTGTCTACAGCGTGGCTCTACCACTCACTTTTTATATGTACTGGTCAATAATACGATAATACTTTTCCCACACAAGGTGTGTGAGTCACTATGGCAGGTTTTAACACCATGTGTACGGTGGTCGCTATCCGGGTGGATGTGAATATCCTACCACCAGCAAAGTTTATGTCGTTAGTCGGTCTTAGTTTTTAAGCTATTGCATAGATTTTATCGCGGGCCTTGAGCGGCGAGACCGAATACAGAAATTCCGTAACGAAAAAACCTAACACCCCTCTCCGACCAGCCAGCGTTAGCTGACCTCCCTGGAACATCGATAATTTCGAAGTCCCAGGTGGCGACCAGTCAGCTTGGACCGGACTTTCACAAGACTTTGACCGGACTTTGACCCCGACCTTGACCCACAAAATTAAAATTAAAAACAAAGGAAAAAAAACTGCATAAATAAAATAAATAAATAATTATAATTACATAAGTTGATAACAAATGCTATGCAATAGCTTTACCGCGGCAGTCTCCGTGTTAGCGACACATAATGTTATTATATTTTGATATGCAAATAGGCAGAATTTATATTGTTACAAACCTTTTTACTTACTTATTTGAAATTATTTTTTATGCATTCTAAACAATGAAAAGATGTTTTTTGTTGTCAACTAGACTTGAATAAAAGCAGTACGTAATTTTCCGCATATTTTTACATTATTTTAAATATTCCCATGGTGGACTAGCGATAGCCATTAATTCCATCGTTTACAATGGTCCTTCGGCCGAATTAGTGAATCAATTATGTATCGCACACCACCATCGAATATTTTAACCCGTCGAATGTACAAACAAATGATGGAGCAAAAGAATTTAGAAACTGCTACAATGAAGCCTGATATTCCGCCTCGTGGCGACGATTGTCCTACTACGTCACGGGACCGGGAACGTACGGTTCATAAGTCGAGTTGTGCATCCAAAAACTCTGTTTGCTCTAAGAAGTCTACGGCGTCTTCAATAGCACGCCGTAAACAGCTTGAATTGCAAGCAGCTGAAGCAAAGGCCAAGATTAAGCTGGATTTGATCGATATGAAGCTGGAAGCTGACCTTGCCAAGGTCGACGCTGAGGACTCCGCCAATGGTAGCGAAGTGCCTCCTAATGACCATGGCTCCGAGTGTAATGATTCAGTTCCAGAGGTCCAGCACAATGTTGAAAAATGGTTGGACCGACAATGTATATCACCTGTTCAGCAACAACAGCCTAATGATGACGGTGTTCAACAGCTCGCTCACACGCTGAACAATCTGATGAAGCAGTCAAGAGTGCAACATGAAGATCGTCTTCTCAGTCGACTCGCCACACCACGCAAGCTGCCTATGTTTAGTGGTGACTGCATCGAGTGGCTACATTTTAAAAATGCATATGACGACTCATCTCGTGTATGTGGATTCAATGAGTCTGAAAATCTTTGGAGACTGCGACAAGCTTTGCGAGGTGAGGCCAGGGAAGCTGTCACCGACCTGTTGATCGGAAATACTCCGCCTTCGATGGTCATGGAAGCTCTTGAATTGAGATTTGGTAGAGCCGACACTATTATTCACAATATAACGGCACAGTTGAAGAAATTACCGTCGTTATCTAATTGCTATCAGCACGACTTGATTAATTTCGCCGTGAAAGTCAATAATTGCGTGGCTACAATACGCGCACTAAAGAAACATGACTACCTACGAAGCCCTGAGCTCGCTGCAGCTGTAATGTCTAAATTGCCGAGCACACTGACGGGTAAATGGACAGACTTCGCTTATAGTCGTCGAAATGAAGATAAGTCGATGCTTGAGTTATTAGCTACGTTCCTGAAACTCGAAGCTGAAATGTTGGCTGTCGTCGGATGTACGCAGCCCCGAGAACATACCGTCAACAAGCCGATTACCGCAGAAGCCAAGCGAACAGAAGACAAGTTCCGACATCGCTCAGTCTACACTTCTGTGACCGCTGACAATGACGAGAAGTGTTTATTTTGCCAGAAAAGCAAGCACACGTTAATCGACTGTCGCTTATTCAAACGTGCACTGCACAGAAATAAGTGGTTATTCGTCAAAAAGCATCGATTATGTTTTTGTTGTTTAACCGCACAACATAATAATAAAGCTTGCCCTGAACCGGTGTGTGACGTCGACGGTTGTGGCATGGCTCACCACCGCTTGCTGCACTGGACGAGACCGACAGTTTCATCACAATCAAGTGACCAAGCAACCCCAGCACCGAACTTACCTGCGCTCGGTAGCGACGCGGACACCGAAACTTCAATAACTCATGTTGCACGGGATAGTATCGCCGCCGTGAATTCTACGAGTTCGTCGGAGACGGAGAGATTCGCCTTACTTAAAGTGATCGGTGTACAATTGTGTGGACCCAATGGTATTGTAAGTACTTATGCACTGTTGGACGATGGTGCTGCAGTATCAATGATAGAGTCAGACTTGGCTGATACTTTAGGGCTACATTGTAAAGATCCATGCGCTATAAAATTTATCGACGCGTTTGGCTTAGAAGTATTTCAGTCGGAAGTTCCCAGTGTCTCGGTTCGAATATCGGGAGAGAATAATCATAATAATTGTTATGATGTTAAGTTGCGAAAGTGTTCGAATCTTAAATTAAGTGCGCAAAATATGTCTCTCATACATAAAACTGATTGTTCTCATTTTGCGCACATTATGCCGTTAATTTGTAAACGTAATGTAACGCCTCGTATATTACTAGGACAGGATAACTATTTTCTTATAGCTCCTCTAGAGATTGTACATGGGGACAGGAGTACGCTGTATGCGTCTCGCTGTCGACTGGGATGGACCGTGCATGGCTGGCACAGTGCTAGCACTCACTCTAGGGTAAGTGAACATAATGTATTCCATCTCGCACACTCTCAGACTAGTAATGTACAAGAAATTAACGCTCTTAATGATTTAATTCAAAATTCATTTAATTTTGAGTCGGTGAGAATTTCGTCCTTATGTCGTACGAATAAGGATGTCGATCGAACTATTGACATATTGCACAAAACTGCTCGCCACGTAGGAATTCAGTGGGAAGTTCGTTTTCCCTTTAAGAAGGATATCTTCATAATGCCTAATTCGTATTTTAATGTTTTGAATCTTCAACAAACGTTACTACGTAAATTTCATAAAAGTCTCGAATATAAAGAGAGGTACACAATAGAAATAAATATATTGTTTGACAATATCGCTCGAATTATCAGCGATACTGACATCCACGGATTTTTATCACCGTTTATTATTAAAAGTAAAATTATACCGCAGAACGTTCACAGATCTACTATTGATTGGAATAGACAAATTCAAATCGCCGAGCACAATAAATGGATTAAAAGGCTCGATGCATTGAAACAGCTACCTTTATTACGAATACCACGTTGGTATTTTAAAGGTTGGTACTCAAGATGGAAGTACCGATATAAATATGCACTTACAAATCTGTGACACTTCCATTGCAATGTATTGTACTGTGGTTTATTGGCATAACATTTAACAAACATATTATGTCGCAAATGATCTTAACTTTTCTTGTAGTCCTGACACCTAATAATGTTTTGATAGAAACGTTAACTTATGGTCTCGCGTTTGGCAAATTTGATAATTATGATCTGGTCTTTACGTAAGCAGTGGCGCATAGCTCAAAAGGCACACGATATGTTTTGGGGGCGGTGGCTTCCAGAATATTTGCCTACTCTATTGCCTAGGCACAAGTGGAACAAAGAGCAGAGAGTGTTGCGAGATGGAGATTTTGTGTTATTATTGAGCCAAATGTAGATCGCGGATTATGGTGTCATGGAGTGGTGAGTGCAGCACATGCTGGTGATGACGGTCGCGTCCGAATGGTAGACGTGCGCACACGCACTGGTATTGTGCGACGCCCTGTTACTTGTGTCGCTTAACTATCACATGTGGTATGATAGTGCTGTTCTGAGTACAGGTAGTTTATATTTATGTTTGTAGAAAGAAGTTGTGTTATTTTAATTTCATTTTGTTTCCCAGATCAGCACTATGGGGGCGGTGTTAGCGACACATAATGTTATTATATTTTGATATGCAAATAGGCAGAATTTATATTGTTACAAACCTTTTTACTTACTTATTTGAAATTATTTTTTATGCATTCTAAACAATGAAAAGATGTTTTTTGTTGTCAACTAGACTTGAATAAAAGCAGTACGTAATTTTCCGCATATTTTTACATTATTTTAAATATTCCCATGGTGGACTAGCGATAGCCATTAATTCCATCGTTTACACTCCGAGTGCCACACGTCTTTTTTTTTTTAAACTAGATAATTATACTTACGTTTTGAGCAATAGACTGGAGCACACGACCGAGACTGAACTCATCGCCATGGCCGCCGACGCCATCCACGGCTGCACACAAATATATCACATCAGAGATTATGTTAACAGTTATGTGTTTTGGCAATTATGTTTTTAATCCTTTAAAAAAGGCGGGCGTATTAACCTTGATGCTTTTCAGTGTGTGTGTGTCTGACATACACGCAACCACACACGTATGCTTGCACACATACATACAATTACACCGCATTCAAATCGAAAGAGGGAGAAGGAGAGAGTGTGAGGTATAGCAAGAGGGATAGATAGAGAAAAAAAGGGACAGAGATAAGAGTGAGGAGGACAGAAGGTGTGACGAAAAGGGATGGAGAGATAGAGGAACGTGACAGAGAGAAAGAAAGACAAGACAGAGAAAGACACGCACACCCAAAGTGGGGCACACTGTAATTTTAGTTGGATTCTTTCGGAATATAGTGAGAGGATTAAAGATAGTAATAAAACTAATTTAAACGGATTCTCAGAGACTGTCACGGGGTGGACACCACGAAGGCTGAAAAGCTTTCGAAACATCGGTACCGAAATAAAATCAAAAACCGCGATAAACTCCGTTCAAATTAGTTTTATTTCAATGTGTAACATTCATGTAAACATATGAAATAATTATTGAAAGGTTTAGAGTTAGGTTAGGTAAGGTTAAAAAAAAGTTTACGTTGATCTGCAGATGAGAGCCGAAGACTGCGAACGCTCCACTCGCTAGCGGTATGCCGAGCAAGTTGTACACGGACGCGAACAGGAAGTTGAGGCGCACGCGCCGCACTGTGGTGCGCGACAACTCCAGGCACGCCACCACGTCCAGCAGGTCGTTCTGTAACACGCAACACGCAACGTTACACGTAACATGAAGCGTTACACGTAACATGCAACGTTACACGCAACATGCAACGTTACACGTAACTTGCAACGTTACACGCAAAACGCAACGTTACTCGTTCATTTTTGAAGTGAAACTTCTGCAGAATCGTTGTGATTTGAAAATTTTATGAAACGAAAATGGTTGGTCACTAAAGAGGTTGGAATGTAATAAAGAGGTATGACATGTCATATTTCGCATTAAAATTTTAAATAATTTTTAAGTTTGGTAAGAGTATTATAAAAATAATAAACCTTTTAATTATCCTAATACCACTGATACTCTATTTTTATCTCATTCTCTTGTAGGCTACTTTTCTGAAGTTTCACTTCTGCCGTGTGTGAATTGCACACACATTTTTTTTTTATTTGATTGAATGACGAGACGAGCGAGGCGCGGCGCGAGAGACGCTCTCTTGATTCTAAGCGCCACGACTGCTCATAAACAGAAGCAACACCACAAAGAACTTTGAATTACAAAGCACTGCATGGCACTGAACTGCGCTCGTCACCCTGGGACATCAGATGTTAAATCTCACAATGCCCAGTAATTTGATTGGCTTCAGTGTCCTTCAAATCGAAACAAACTACACACAATTGCTTGACAGCAGGAATAAACAAAACGGTAGTTAAAATCTGCCATAGTGATCCACACGCCTTGTGTGGATTGCGTTCCAGGATCGGCCAGTGTATATCCGGTTCTCCCGAGGGGCTTGCGACATGACTTGATGGTTAATTGGGGCGAGTACAAGGGTACATCCTTGTATCCCTGTGCCTGTACCGGTCATCTGCTTATCATGTCGCAGGCCCTTCGAATTGCTTCTTTCCTCTTCGGAATGTGAAGAGGCATTTATACAGGCCGGCATGACTCTGGTGACCACCGATAAACTCATTGTTTGTCGGTGGTCGCTGGTTTTTTGGACAGCGCTACGCTTACCATCAGGTGTAGTGCAGTCACTATGACGTGCCCGATTAAAAAAAAAACTTTTTAAATTGTAATAATAGTAAAGTGGCTTTACCCTCATGAGCACTAGATCAGCTGCCTCCACAGCCACATCGGTGCCGCTGGCGATGGCGATGCCCACGTCGGCTTGGGCCAACGCCGGGGAGTCATTCACGCCGTCACCCACCTGATATACAAACAACTTTGTATAGTATACACAAGGTGGACAGACGACCTGATAAAGGTCGCAGGAAGTCGCTGGATGCAGACCGCTTCCAACAGGGCGGTCACGCGCCCACCTTTGCTCATACCAATATTTAAAGTCATAATTGCGGGCTCATTTTTGAACCGATTTTGATTGTGTTTTAACAATAGGGTTTCTTTTTAATATTATCCTCTGTTGCATATAAAATAATGTATTATATTCAACATAGGAAACTACCCTACTGCTCTACCTTGTAGTCGATCTCAGGACCTCACGGTTTTCAACCTTAGTATAAAATATAGCATAGTAGTAATATTTTTATTATTCACTTATTGAAGTGATAACTTCTTATGGGAGGGTAACGTAACGCGTTACGGCGCCACTCTGTCTGGCTTCCCTTTCTCTCACGCATACGGTAGCAGTAGGCAGACTCCTCCGCTCTCACTTTAACCCACATTAGTTTAAGTTATCACTTCTGTCGAGCGTCCCGAGACGCATAGATATTTTTTCTTCTTCTTCTATCTTCTTCTTATATATAAAAATCAATCGCCGTTCGTTAGTATCGTAAAAACTCCTAAACGGTTGGACCGATTCCGATGATTTTTTTTATGTGCGTGTGAGGGTTCCGGAATTTTCGGGTTTAGTTTCACAATTGGACCCGGTAGGTGGCGCTGCGAAACTTTTAACTATGTTGGGGGTGAAACCACGTGGACACAGCTAGTAATAAATAAAATGTTAACTCACCATAGCAACTTTCTGTCCCGTCTCCTGTAACTTCTGTATTTTGGCAACTTTGTGAGAAGGCAACACTTCGGCGTACACCTTGTTGATGCCCACCTGGAATAATAATAATAATAAATACACCCAACAGTCACACACATAGTCCTGACCCCACAGTAAGATACGAGTCTTGTGTCGTGGGTATCACGAACTACGAGAGACTTGCGGTCCCACAACAAATAGACCCCGAAACAAATAATTGTGGACCACACAAACATTTGTCTCGGTTTTATTATTTTAATCACTACGCCACATTCTCACCAAAATCGAGTATCCAAAGAATTATATATGTTAATCAAATCAAAAATAAATAATTTAGAAGCCATTCAAACGTGCTAGAAGGAGTAGTTTTCAAATGAAAGAATAAGGATGCACGACATGGCATGTTACGTCACAAGACAGGTCTCGCCTGTTACGGTGCACGCGTGGGAGGCCATGCAGGGCTTTATAATTCAAAGTTGACGAGCGAAGAGAGAGAGAAAGAGACGAGCAAGTCGCTCGCTTGATGGTAAGTGGCGCTTACCATCAAGCTAGCGACTTGCTCGTCTCGTCATTTATTTATTTTTTTTTTTAAAGTCACCTGTCTCGCTATAGCGACAGCCGTCTTCCTGTTGTCTCCGGTGAGCAGACAGACCTGTAACCCCATCTTCTTGAGGCAGTACACCGCCAGATGGGCCTCCGGTTTCACCTCATCGGCCACGCCTATGGTGCACACCAGCTCATCTGCAATCATCATCATCATCAGCCACAGGCCGTCCACTGCTGAACATAGGCCTCTCCCAAAGATTTCCAGACCGACCTGTTGGAAGCGGCCTGCATCCAGCGACTTCCTGCGACCTTTATTAGGTTGTCTGTCCACCTTGTAGGCGGAATACAACCGATTAATCTGGCTTCAATTTTGAAGTGAAACTTCTTTAGCACCGTGCTGATTTGAAAAATCGATGAAACGAAAAAGCGACAGTAAAAAGAGACAAACGAATTCATAAATAGGATTTAGCCTGCGAGAGAATGAGATAGATTACAAGTATGCTATCACGTGTCTTCGCCCATGTGTACAACGAAGCCTTCGGAAAATGTGTCATAAACAACGTGTTTTATTTTGTTGCATTTGCGTATTATAATTCGTTGGTTAATTTATTTATTTTAATAATTCTGTATTCTTTCACTTGTGCCTTGTGTGGATTGCACACACACTTTTTATTTAATCAGTCTCTGCTGCACTCAGAAACGTCAAATAATTTTAATTGTCATTAAGCCATGTGCATACGCCCTCACGACTATAATCCCTGTAAAGGTAGGCTGAGGCGTATATAGAACATTCGGAGGATTTGTTTTTGGCATTTTAAAAAATATTTGTTTGACATTTCATGACATTCTATTTTAAAAATATATAGTTTTAGATATGATTTCGATACTTACAAAAGAATCAACATATCGAATCAAAATATATAGCCAAAACATATCGATATAACGCAGAAAAAACATTGATACATAGGTGTATCAATATTTTTTAACATCCCTAATTGTTGAAATAAAACGGATTTTATCGCGGTTGTACGGGCCAACCGTACAAATTTGCGTATCAGCATTTTACGCCATTACCGTGTAAAAACGGTAATTGTATCAGTTCGCGTACCGCTGGGCAACAAGCCGCGCGTGCTCACATCAAATATCATTATCATCAAGCATTATCATAGAATTAACAATTATTCAATATAACATTTATCAAAGACATTATTTAGTATCATTTAACAATCAAGCATAGATGTTCCGTACAGCGGTTTTTTATTAATTTTAATCCCGACGTGGACCAATTGGGTCAGTCCACCCCGTGACCACGAAAGCTGAAAAGCTTTCGAAACGTCGGGATCAAAATTAATAAAAAAACTGCGATAAAATCCGTTTAAATTAGTTTTATTTCAATGAGTATATCGTCGATGAAGTACCTCCTAAGTGTTGAGAATCTAATTTTACACCAGACTGTTTAAAATAAGGTTTTATTTATTTTGATCACCTATTGATAGTATATAGTTTCAATACATTACCTTTTTATTAGTTACTAAGGGATGTGGTTTATGTTTACACCTATTGTAATAAAAAAGTAATTTTGTACTAAATTGTCAGTTAGGAGGTATTGGTACTTCATCGACGATATATTCGCGTAAACATTATCCCTAACAGTCCCAACCACTGACCGTCAATAGCAGCGAGTACAGCAGTCCTGCCCAAGTCTTCATCTTGCTGAAGAGCCTCCTGCACCCTGCGAGGTACAGCCACCCCGTTTCGGGACATCCACTCCCTGTTGCCTATCAGGATTATTTGTTCACCATCCTGGAATACAAATGGTTTAAATTGTTTTTGCTTCCAAGCCAACACTTGTGTGTTTTCAAGACTCCATGCCCTAAGGGTATGATAATCATAAGGGATCCTTTTTGAAGTGAAACTTCTTTAGAATCGTTGTGATTTGAAAATTTGATGAAACGAAAAAGGTTGGTCACTAAAGAGGTTGGAAAGAAACAAGATCTCAAGTATGTAAATATATGAAATGTAATATTTCGCATTAAAACTTTAAATAATTTTTAAGCTTGGTAAAAGTATTATAAAAATAATAAACCTTTTAATTATCCTAATACCGCTGATACTCTATTTTAATCTCATTCTCTTGTAGGCTACTTTTCTGAAGTTTCACTTCTGCCGTGTGTGAATTGCACACACACACTTCTTTTTTTTTGTGTTTTTATTCCATCACGGCAAAGTGACTGCACTACACCTGATGGTAAGCGTAGTGCAGTCCAAAAAACTATAGACCACCGACAAACAATGAGTTTATCGGTGGTCACCAGAGTCATGCCGGCCTGTATAAATGCTTCTTCCCTCTTTGGAGAGGAAAGAAGCAAATCGAGAGGCCTGCGACAGGACAGGCGGATGACCGATGCAGGCACAGGGATACAAGGATGTACCCCTGTACCCGCCCCAATCAATCATCAAGTCATGTCGCAAGCTCCTCGGAAGAACCGGAGATACAGTTGCTGGCTTGTGTGTTTTTAGGATTCCATGCCCTAAGGGTATGATAATCATAAGGGATCCTTATTATTGAAGTGAAACTTTGATTTTACTGATTTTTCCGTTACGCGTCACGCGTCACATTTTTCCTTTACGCGTCAAAATTAACTGGACTTGATTAATTTCATTTCAATTTAACTGGACTTTGACTGGATTGTCCTGTCAAGGTCCGGTCAAAGTCCGGTCAAAGTCCTGTTAAAGTCCAGTCAAAGTCCAGTCAAAGTCCTGTTAAAGTACGGTCGAAGTCCGGTCGAAGTCTGGTCAAAGTCCAGTCAAAGTTCTGTAAAGTCCGGTCAAAGTCCTGTAAAGTCCGGTCAAAGTCTTGTAAAGTCCGGTCAAAGTCCTGTCAAAGTCCGGTCAAAGTCCAGTCAAAGTCCAGTCAAAGTCCGGTCATATAGTAGTATACCAATAAACGAGCAAATGGGTCATTTGATAAGTGTTTTCATCGGCCATGAACATCCACAATATTAGGAGAATTATGAATCTCCTCCTGCTCTGAAGTCGGTTATAATTTTATATTCAGTTTGCTTGTGGTAGGATATTCATATCCGCCCGGATAGCGACCACCGTACACATGGTGTTCAAACCTGGCATAGTGATCCACACGCCTTCTGTGGATCGTGTTCCAGGATCAGCCAGTGTATATCCGGTTCTCGCGAGAGGCTTGCGACATGACTTGGACTGGATTTTTGGACTGCGCTACGCTTACCATCAGGTGTAGTGCGGTCACTTTGTCGTGTTGGAATTTAAAAAAAAACTTTCGGCACGGCATTTTTGAGTGGTAGAGCCAGGCCGTAGACAGTTTTGTCTACAGCATGAATGGGCTGGCACGACAGGGTCGTTGCCACTGTCTCACAGAAAACCGATGTAAAGTAGCGGCTTGCGGTGAGTGAGATATTCGGAAGCCCAAATCCCCTCCCCTTCCCAATCCCTAATGATCCTTTCCTTTAAGGTCGGCAACGCGTCCATGATTCTTCTGGTGTACATGGGCGTTGAAGATCACTTACCATCAGGTGAGCCACTTGCACGTTTGCTGGCTTATGCTATAATAAGTATGCCAAATTTCAATTCAATCCGACGTTTTAAAGAAATTCAAAATCACGTTCAAATACAAGTTACAGACAAACCTACCAACCTACCAACATACCAACATACTAACATACTAACATACCAACATACATACGTCTGAAGCTAATAAAAGTGTGTTAAAAAAGACGCACTGCAGTTACCTGCGCAGTATCAGGTCCGATGAGCCTGCTGAGCCTGACGGCCGCCTGCGAGGAGTGCAGCGCCGCGTCTCCACATCCTGACACCAGCTCTATGTCCACGCCCTGCAGCGACACAAGACTGCCTGACCTGTCACAATCACTTACTGTTTACTGTCTATACTGACACGTGAGAAGCCTTTCAGGTCAATTTGAAAACATAATATCCGTATCTGGTATCCGTTGCCGGTGGGAGGATACTTGTATCCGACCGGATAGCGACCACCGTACACTGGTGCTAAAACCTGCCATAGTGGCCCACCTTGTGTGGGTCGCGTTCCAGGGTCAGCCAGTGTATATCCGGTTCTCCCCAGGGGGCTTGCCCCCTGATCCTAACCCTTTTCCCATCCCTTTTTCCTTCCCCTCCCCCTTGGCCCTTTGGCAGGCCGGCATGATCTTGCCGACCTACGATGGACACATTGTTTATCGTTGGTCGACACTATTCTTGGATTACGCTACACTTACCATCAGGTGTAGCGTAGTCACTTTGCTGAGCCAAGATAAAAAAAAAATCTTTTGAACGGCTGGACGGATTTTTTGAAGTTATAACTTCTTATGGGATGATAAACCACTTCGCAACGTAACGCGAGCCAGCTGACGTCACACAGTGACCAGTCGGCATACGTTGGCCCCTCAACCGACCGGAGAGTGTACCGTCACCACCCTCCCAGCACCCCCCTCTACCAAACTTCACCTCCCCTGAACCCGCCCCTTCCACCTGACGTCACTCCCCCAAAACCCCCCAATGTCCCCCAATCCGCCCAAACCCCTCCCCACGAAGGCAGGCTCATCCTCTCTCACTTTAACCCACATTAAGTTATCATTTCTGTCAAGCACACGTTGTTTTTTCACTAACCTGGCCTGATTGATAAAGTTGGTCAACTCCGGCACGTGTGGCATTTGGTTGCCGGTCGTTTTCAGTTTGGCGCGCAGACCGCAGCCCGGCGCGGCCACGAACCCGGTGCACTGGACCGGGTTGGTGCCACCCAGGACCGCCGAACACCACTGGACGATGGCTGTGAAACGAACTCGGGGCATGAGTATATTTTCGTTGGACGATATCGAATATACAGAGTGGCGATTTGGTTATCACATGACTTTGGACCAGTGTTTCCCAACCTTTTTAGGTCATGCCCCACTTTAACATTTTCGGCGTTGGAAAAAAATTTACCGTCAGATTTTTTCGGTTCATCATCTTCAGCCACAAGACGTCCACTGCTGAACATAGGCCTCTCTCAAAGATTTCCAGACCGACCGGTTGGAAGCGGCCTCCATCCAGCGACTTCCTGCGATCTTTATCAGGTCGTCTGTCCACCTTGTAGGTGGACGTCCAACGCTGCGCTTGCCAGTACGTGGCCTCCATTCCAGAACCTTTCTGTCCCAGCGGTTATCGGTTCTGCGAGCTATGTGGCCTGCCCACTGCCACTTTAGCTTGCTAATCCGCTGAGCTATGTCGGTGACTTTCGTTCTTCTACGGATCTCCTCATTTCTGATTTGATCACGTAGAGAAACACCGAGCATAGCTCTCTCCATAGCTCGCTGAGTGACTGTGAGCCGTCTTATACGGCCCATATTTAGAGGCCACGTCTCAGTGCCGTATGTCATCACTGGTAACACACATTGATCGAAGACTTTAGTCTTCAGGCACTGAGGTATTTTGGACGAGAAGACCAAATTCATTTCAAATTCATTTTTTCGGTTACGCGTCACATTTTTCCGTTACGCGCCATCTATATGCATCGCATTTAAATAACCCAAAGGAGGGGGATTTGGGCCTCCGGATCTCACTGACCGTATGAAACGCAGTAGCAAGCCGCTGTTTTGTGACATATCCGGAAGCTCAAAATCCCCTCCCCTCCCCAATCCCTCAATCATCCCTCTCCTTTAAGGTCGACAACGCGTCCATCGTACTTCCAGTATTGTAAATGGGCGGTGGAGATCACTTACCATCAGTTGACTTGCTTGAAAAAAACACAGAAAAAAAGTTAAACATATATATACGTATTCAAGCGTGTTATCCTCGAAGCGTGATAGGCAGAGGTTTAACAAGTACACCCACACTTCGTCGAGCGTATCTCAGTCCCGTGATGTGATACGAGGCCGAGCAACAGTTAGTAATGAATGTGAACAACTGACCGGACGCGACTGGATGTTCGGAGTTGATCTCGGCGGCGAGCAAGCTGGCGAGCACGCGCGGCAACATGCTCGGCTCGCCGGTCAGCAGGCACAGCTTGCCGACGCGAGTGCACCCGCGCGTTATCGTACCAGTCTTGTCGAATATCACCGTCTTCACCTACGACAACATGTTACAAGTGCTAATACATACGCACTTTAGGTAATAATAAGAGTGGTTATATTACCTATTAAAGAGGATGGACAATTATACACGAGTGTTGAGTAGCATGGTTTATTCGCGACTCCGTATATAGAACTACTTACTGGCGGGCGCAGCCGCCTCTATATTATACATAGAAATACTACAAACTAAGCATAATATATTATATTGCATTCGTCACTCACGCATACTTCACGCTATCACAAACTTAACCTACTTTACATGTGTGTCCCTACACGCACGAGCAAGGTGCTCGCCTGATGGTAAGTGCCATGCTCATAGACAAAAGCAACACCACACAGAACTTTGAATTACAAAGCGCTGCATGACACTGAACTGCGCTCGTCACCCCGAGACATAAGGTGTTAATTCTCATAATGTCCAGTAATTTGACTGGCTTCAATGTCCTTCAAACCGAAACACAACAGTGCTTACACACTGTTGGTTGGCGACGTCAATAGAGGGCGCGGTGGTACCAACCCAGACGGCCTCTCGCATACGAGGGACCCACTACCTTATAAACCAGTGCACACACATTTCGCCGAGCGTATCTCCGTCCCATGATGTGATAGGGGGCAAGCCTATCGCCATACCGGGCACAATTACAGACTCCGAGCCGGTACTGAGCATTTCGTGATAGAATAACCCAGTATCAATTTTACCCGACCGGGGATCGAACCCGAGACCTCAGTACTGCAGTTTTTTTTATTATAATGTGTAATATTCATATAAATGTATGAAATATTCATCTCATTATGAGTGGTAGGGCCACGCTGTAGACATTTTGTCTACAGCATGAATGGGCTGTCTAGACCGGGTCGTTATCATTGTCTCACAGAAAACCGACGTAAAGTAGCGGCTTGCTGTTGTGTTTCGTACGGTAAGAAAAATATCCGGAGGGCCAAATCTCCCTTCCCTTTCCGACCCCTTAATTCTCCCTTCCCTTGAAGGTCCGCAATGCGCTTATCCTATCTATTGCGCGTCCTTCTAGCATTGTGGGTATGGTGGAGATCATCTACCATCAAGTGACCCACTTGCTCGTTCGCTAGTCTAAGCTTTTTTTATAGCATAGGCCGGCAAACGAGCAAGTGGGTCACCTGATTGTAAGTGATCTCCACCGCCCATGTACGTCCATAATACCAGAAGAATCATGGGAGCGTTGCCGGACCTTAAAGGAAAGAGACAACTAGGAATTGGGAGGGGAAGGGGCAATTTTTGGAAGAATTTTTGGCGCTATATTAAAAAAAGAAACGAACGAGAGTCACTGACATAGCTTAGCGGATTAGCAAGCTCAAGTGGCAGTGGGCAGGCCACATAGCTCGCAGAACCGATAACCGATGGGGCAGGAAGGTTCTGGAATGGAGGCCACGTACTGGCAGCCGCAGCGTTGGACGTCCGCCTACAAGGTGGACAGACGACCTGATAAAGGTCGCAGGAAGTCGCTGGATGCAGGCCGCGAACAACAGGTCGGGCTGGAAATCTTTGGGGGACGCCTATGTTCAGCAGTGGACATCCTGTGGCTGATGATGATGATGATGAAATATACCCCTCCACAGTGTTACCTTATGTGCATTCTCGAGTGGCTCAGCCCCTTTGACGAGCAGTCCCATGTTGGCGCCCACGCCGGTGGCGACCATCACCGCGGTGGGCGTGGCCAGCCCGAGCGCGCACGGGCACGCGATGGCCAGCACCGACAGCGCGAAGTGGAACGAGGTTTGGATGATCAGCTCCCAGTCCGAGTAGCCGGCGTTCAGGTATATCTCCTGGGAATTGGCATAAATAAAAAATACTTCAATAACTGGCTGAATGAATTTAATTTAAAAAAAGGAACTAACGCTGGCTGGTTATGCGACTGTCGCGCATGCGCACGTCTCATTTAACGCTTTTTTTCTTACGGTTTTACTATCACATTTTTTTTCAGTTCGGTCACGCAGCGAAATCCCTATCCCCTCCAAGCCTGCCGTAAGGAACTTCGTTCCAAAAAGACGTGTGTCACTCGGAGACTGCCGCGGTAAAGCTATTGCATAGCATTTTTTATCAACTTATGTAATTATAATTATTTATTTATTTTATTTATGCGGTATTTTTTCCCTTTGTTTTAAATTTTAATTTTGTGGGTCAAGGTCGGGTCAAGGTCGGGGTCAAGGTCAAAGTCTTGTGAAAGTCCAGTCCAAGCTGACTGGTCACTGTGTGACGCCACCTGGGACTTCGAAGTTATCGATGTTCCAGGGAGGTCAGCTAACACTGGCTGGTCGGAGGGGGGTGTTAGGTTTTTTCGTTACGAAATTTCTGGATTCGGTCTCGCCGCAAGGCCCGCGATAAAATCTATACAACACCTTAATAAGTACACCCAACAATCACATACATAGTCCTGACCCCACTGTAAGATACCGAGTCTTGTGTCGTGGGTATCAGGAACTACGAGAGACTTTCCCTCACACAACACCCAGACGCCGGAACAAATATTTGTGGATCACACAAACATTTGTCTCGGTGTGGGGATCGAACCCGCGGCCTCTCGCTTCACAGCCGGCTACTCGCCTGCTGCGCCACGGAGGCTGTATAAG